>CAXKVI010000001.1:154005193-154126636 GCA_964058755.1 Campiglossa producta
TCCGGTTTTGTACCTTCTAGTTTCGGGATCGGTTTCGGTTACAACTCTGAGTTCGGTTTCGCGTCTGGTTCCAGTTCAAGTTATAGCTGCAGTTCACGTTCCCGTCTCCGTTTCGGTTTTGTTGCGTTTTACCTTTTCACTAAAGTTCTGCTTGCTTCAACTACTGATTCCAATTGCATGTCCGGTTTCGGTTCCGGCTACAATTTCGGTTTCATTTCTTAATCCGATTTATGTTTCTGTTTAGTTTCATCCGATTTTGTCCCAGTTTAAATTTTGTTTCCATCTACAGTTCCGGTTTGCTTTCGTAATCCTCTTTTTGTTCCAGTTTCGCTTCTCTTTCCATCTACAATTCCGGGTTCGTTCCTTATTCCTGCTGTAACTACAATTTCTTTTTTGATTATGGTTTCGTTGATTATTCGAGTTCAAGGTGAAATTTCGGTTTTGGTTCGTGCTCAGAGTTTTGATTTCGGTTTCGTTTCTTATTCCAATTCGATTTCAAATTTCGGTTCTGGCTCGGGCTATAAATCCGGTTTCGCTTCTTATTACAACTCCACTTCAGGTTACAATTTTGGTTCTTGGTTCAGCTAAATCCGAGTTTTGATTTCGGTTTCGTTTCTTATTTCAATTCAATTTCAAATTTCGGTTCTGGCTCGGGCTACAAGCCCGGTTTTGTTTCCTATTCCAATTTTAGGTGAGGTTCCAGTTCTGGGTTATTTCCAAATAAAGTCCTGGTTTCCATTCCAATTTCGTTTCACATTCCAGTTCCAGTTCAGGCTCTTTTTGCCTTTCTGGCCTGAGCCTGAATTCGAATTTTGACTGCAGTGGTTGAGGTTTCATGGTCGTTAAGATTTCAATTTCCGTATCTCTTTTAGTAAAGCTTTCAGATTTGTTTCTATTTCCGTTTTGGCGTCTCTAGAAGATGAAGTTTCAGCTTCGTTTCGATTTCAGTTTCTGTTTCGTTTCGAGATGTCAGTTTCGTTTCGATTTCAGTTTTTATTTTGTTTCGAGGTTCCACCTTCGTTTCCATTTCGTTTCAAGGTTTCAGTCTGCATTACATTTCGAGGTTTCAGTTTCGTTGCGATTTTAGGTTTTCGTTTTGTTTCGTGGTTTCAGGTTCGTTTCGATTTCTGTTTCGGACTGTTTATCGAATGTGGTTCCTAATTTATTTCGATTTTAGTTAAAATTCTGAGAGCCGGTACTATTGGGTATAAAAATAAAATAAAAACTCAGCAGAGTAACAACAGAAAAAAACAAAAATTTAGAAAAAAATATATTGCGAAATGGAAAAAATGCACCATAAAATGGAAAAAATGTGTAACAGAAAAAAATTACAAATATATATACATGTGTGTGTGAGTGTATGTGTGCATATCCGCATATCCGCTTTTTTGTCGACGTTCGTATATCTTTAAGCATGTTTCTACAATTGTCTGTTTGTCTGGCATCGCTGCTAGGATAAGTCGCTACAACAGTCGCTACGCCAGCAACAGCAACAGCAACAGCATCAGTAGCAGCAACAACATTAAAATCAGCAGCAGCACCAGCTCCACATTTGTTTGTTTGTAGCTGTGTGTGGCGCGCCGCCGAGCGAGTAGATTGATTTTCTTTGCTCAACATATAACCATTTCGCTTGGCCAGTTTTTATATTATACGATGATTCTGTTTATATGCTTGCTATGTTTGTACTGAGTGTGTGCTTAAGATTTTTTTGTTCGCTGACTGACTGGCTATAACCGTATTTCTTATATTTTTTCATTTCAACCATTTTAGCGCAAAAGCTTATTTTTTCTGCGGCACTCAAAAGCGCTTTCTTTAGTATGAGGGGTTTTCTTGTGTTTTTTTTTTTTTATTGAATATTTTTTTCCTTTACTTTCTTCTTACTACTTTCTGATCCTTTTTCAGCCAAGCTGCTACTCATGCTGTACTCGTGTGTGTGTGTGTTTGTCAGTTGTAAGCAAGGTCTGAAACCGATTAAAATAACGTTCCGGTTTCGGTTTCGGTTTTGCAGCGTGTTTCGGTTTCGGTTCCGGTTTCGTTCTTCAAAATTTATTTCGGTTTCGGTTACGGTTTCGTTCCGGTTCCGGTTTCCAAATAAAAACACGAAAAAAAAATTTACTACTAAAATACTCAAGAAGAATTTTCATAATTTTTTTCCTGCGGCCGTGATGGGATTTCTCCAATATAATAATACATTTATTAACGCTATGCATGGCTGAAATTTCTGCAAAACAAATTCCTAAAGTTAACTCTACTTTTTTATTAAAAAAATATTAAAATAGAAGCCAAATGAAATGTATAATCGTTAAAAACATTAAAGTTAGTGGCGCTTTCCGAGACAAGCCTGAACATTTCTTTTTCGGATCTCGTAAATTTGTTTCGATCGCTTCATTCAACTATAGTCAAACTTCCCCTTTCAGAATTTTGATACTGATGTCAAAACGCAGCTCGACAATCTTCCATGAAAACTTTCATGGTACCTGTTTGTTAAAGGTAACAGAAGTAAGGTATTGAAAAAATTCAAAACCGTTTGGAACCGGTTCCGGCTTTTGAAACGGTTTCGGTTTCGGTCTTTTCCAGATCAAAATAACGGTTACGGTTTCGGTTTCGGTTTTGAAAAATGAATCGGTTTTAATCGGTTACGGTTACGGTTTCGGTTTCAGTCCTTGGTTGTAAGCATATGCTTATATGTAATCCAGTGAAGACGTTTCTACAAAGGACTACTTCTTCATACGAGTATTTCTAGGGATATGCACATTTCTACACACCCACAGACTTTTGTCGAAATGGCTTTGCATTTTTGCACTTTTTTTTATAAATATATTGACGTCCTCTAAAAAGTTGCAATATTCTTAAACGACAGCGCCAAATCTATATGCATTTAAGAAGAAAATATTTAAGTAAATGAAAATATATAAAAAAAATAACAAAACAAAATTAATTTAATCGTAATCCGCACCATGTAGCAACAGCCGAGTGGAAAGCATACCTCTATGCTAAATTTCATCGAAATCGGAAAAGCGGTCCTAAACAACCCCAAAATGATCTCAAAAATACCTTAAAATGATGCAAAAACGACCTCAAGATGATCCCGAAATTAACCCATAAAGATCCCAAAATTACCACAAAATGATCGGAAAATAATCCCAAAATGACCCCAAAAATACACAGAAATACAATACGGTAAAATGGCAACCTTGGGCGGCAACCCTACTTGAAAATACTTTATTTTGTATGTCGCCAACAGCACCTTTCATTTGATACCCATATTGGCATATCTTGCTTAAAAAAAAAAAATTGGATAGATTGCAACCCAGTTAACCGCCCCAAGTGGCAACGTCCAAGTGAAAAGTCTTAGAACCAACCAGACTATCCCTTTTTTCCAAATTTCATCGAAATAAGTCAATTGGTTCACGAGATAGTAACGGATATACAAATATATAAATCGATTAGGTGGCAACACTACTGGAAAATAAAATATTACAGTTGGTATGTACATATCGTCGCTCGCATGACCAACTAACGGAACTGACATTTTTTCCGAAATTGAGTTAGGACCACTATGGGACTTCTTTAGGCATGTCGCATCTTGTGTGTAAATAATATGATTGTATATAGTACCGTTATCTCAGAAAACGCCATAACATTTTCAACGTATCTGCAGATGAACCAAACAAATTTTTCACTAACTAACGTAACTGCAATTTAATACCTACTGCTATACTTTATAAAGACGTCAGAATACATAATTAGAAAAGCAGACTGACCTTTCGACAGGGACAATGGAATAAAGGGTCAAAAATATTAAAGCTGCTCTCCTGTAAAATTTTGTAAATGTCAGTTCCCTTAGTTGGTCATGCGAGCGACGATATGTCCGCGAAAATACCTTTCATTTGATGCCATTATTGGCATAATTTGCTCAATATTTAAAAATATTGAGATATGTGGCAACCATGGGAACCACCCCAAGTGGCAGCAACCAAATTAAGCGTACTATCTCTATGCCAAATATAATCGAAATCGGTCAAGCGGTTCTCAAGATAGTACAGGATATACAAACATACTACGATAAGGTGCAAATATACTACGATAAGGTGGCAACCCTACTTTAAAATATTTTAGTTGATCTTTCGCCGAAAATACCTTTCATTTAATACCCATATTGGCACATATTGCTCAATATTTAAGAAAAATTGAGATATGTAACATTTTGTGCCGTCCCACTTTTGAACAATATATTTTTACAAAAACGTTTGTTTTAGCATTCATTCATCTGTTGCATGCTTTCAATGTAAATTTTTGGTATCACCTCCAAAATCGACTTCGTTGGACTAGACTACGGAACCTAGGATATTCGACCTGTATGATTTCACTTTTTTTTTAATAAGGAACGAAAATCCACTACAACAACAGAAGAGGATCGGCTTAGGCAAAAGTATATACCTTCCCCTACTGCAAGGCAGTAACCGAAACCGGAACTACCCCGAAATGAGCGAAAATCAAAATCGAAATCGAAGGGGAAACATTTTTTTTAATCGATTTCAATGCTTCCTCTTAAAGCAGGCTATACCAACATCCTGATTACGACTTTTTTCTCTCTAGCTTCTTGATTAACTCAGTTCTAGAGTCGCCGAATATAAGGGGTATGAATGTTGAAGTCTATAAAGGTCATTAGACCGGGTCGGAACCCATACAAAAAAAAAGTTTGAAATTACCCTCCTTAGGATGAAAGATGACCTTGCGCCGTATTGGGGATGATACAAATTTTCATCCCGCGAGAGTCCCAAAAACAGCCAAAATCAGTTTTTATTCACAACTTTTTTATTTATAATCCGCACTGAGAGAAATGCATTGAATGTTGTGACAATATCACTATTGATAGCGCCGAGTTTGATGCAATATTCATTCAGAATGAGCGAGTTATCAAATATTATTTGCTCCCAATAAAAAGTAAAATGACATGTCAACCATTTCGATATGATGTACTATTTTTTATATTTATGGATAGAATACCAATATGTTTGAACGGCATGTCAATATCTGTGGTCGTGATATGAATTTCTATTGTCGGTATATCCATATCCATATTTACTACATAGTAATAATGGTAGAGACAGCGTATTAGTATATATGGACGAAATGTAAATTTTTCTGGGACGCATAATCATAATAGTTCAACAATTTTTACTATGGATTTTCTAACAATATTCCAACTTGTTGGAGCAATTTTTTTAAATTCAAAATTTTTTGAATTTGTTTTGATTGAACATTTTTCTAAAAATTGTATAATATGCCGTAGCCGAATGGTAGAATACTGGGCTAACGTGCCAGAGGAGCATGGTTCGAGTCTCACTGAAACCAGATGTCAAATTATATAAAATTTTGTTTTTTTAAACTATTTAGAATTTATCAATAGTTTATATGGATACCATTTCAATAGTGATTTATCAAAAAAGCATTGATGAAACATCCATATTCATTGATGGGACAGAAATATCAATTTTTATTTAATGTGATATCAATAATTATGGATGTTCGATCCATAGATTTCCCTCCGTGCGATTGTAAAGTTTGATATATCGTTGAATAGGTATTTTTTAGTACTACATATCTCCTGAATGTCCTTTTACTCAAAACAGACGACAAACTGAGTTATTATTATGAAGAGAAAAGTTTTATATATGGGGGTAGAAATCGAGTTACGCGGTCATTACAAACTTTTTTTTCGACCCTGTCTAAAGGTCAAGTAGGGTATCCTGTACCTATTCGATGAGCAGAAGACTTCAAGAGCCTTAGCTATGCTCGGAAAAAGGAGGTAGAGCTTAAAAATCCATTCCTTTGATCTACAGCTCTTAACATGAGAAAACTACATCGGTCTCTGGATGAAATGACTATTGTACTGGATCTTTCCGTAGGGGACGCCCTACAAATTTACTGACAAAATTTCCTGTCTGTAGTACTAAGAAGTGTCTTATTTCCAGTACTGTATTTGGGCTAACACAACCCAGAGCTTTTAAGTTTGGTAACATGGCTAAGACCATGATTAATTTGATTATTCTATGGAAAAAAGAAGGCCGGCCAGCGGGTGGCTTCTTTGAATTGAAACATTTGACCGTTTACCATAGTAATCTCTGAAAAGACATTCCTGGGCCCACAACCATTTCCAGCATTCTTACAATTTGTCATAATTCACCAAAGCTCTGGCTATCTCATTGAAAATTGGGGTCTGCAAATAATTTTTGTATCAAAGGGCAGGCATTGCAATAGGTTGGTCAAGGTTTAGTCTTGATATGTAAGTGTTAAAGCTATAGCCATGTCCAGTTCGAAGTTTAGTGATATTTTTCCTTATTTCCCGAGGGCTTTCTTTAAAGCCTTACATTGTCTCAAATCGCACTAGCTGTGTCAGTCTCTCGTTTTTTTCTTCAAATCTGATCATTTTAGTTTCACAATGGAAAATGTGCTCCTCAGTCCAAGTCATATATCCCAAGGCTATAAAGTAGCATCCCTGGTCTTCTGTCAGTCTTACAGCTTCTTCCATTTCTTGGACTTGAAAATCCAAACAAATTTATGCACTAAAGATCTATTTGGGCGATAGAGTTAGTCTACATGATCTTATAATACAACACAGTATGACTTATAGCAATTATTTAGTTCTCTCTTTTAGCATTTTTAAATCATTTTTTGTAATCGAATTTGTAGTAGCTCCGTAGCATGAGCTCTTACTTAAGTTTGGCAGAGCTATGTATGTCCTGAATGTCTCAATTCGTAGTTAATAAACTTGGAAACGTATTCGGCTACTTTACGAAAATTATTTGACTTCGTTAATTGAGTTCGCCGCAACTGCTCCCAACGAAGACACACTTTACACTTGCACCAGCACCCGCACATGCCACACTTTCTTATCACCGCCAAAAGCACTGCATTCAATTTATTTACTTTACGGTCATTGTTGTCGAACACGCACACATGCAACGACACACATGTGTGTAGTAAAAATATTCATATGTAAGAAGTAATATATTCTTTGGCAAATTTCGCGCGCCACGAAAACGCGCCACACACGTCCAACGCTGCCACATGCCGTGTGGCAATTGAAAGAAATCGCAAAGCGACCGCGTAGATACTTTCTTTTTAAGGATATCTTTGATATGGCGTCCAAAGAAAAAGAAATGCATGAATGAAAGTATCATGCAAACATATGTACAGTACATACTTAAATACTTCCCTTCAGTGAAACAGCAATGGATCAGAAAAAATACTGATTTAAAACCAGATTATTCTGGCTAAGATGAAACTAGTCCACAGAAAGTCAAACTTTGCCCGTTACAAATTTAAAGAGGCTCTAAATCTAAATAAAATAAAATAAAATAAAATAAAATAAAATAAAATAAAATAAAATAAAATAAAATAAAATAAAATAAAATAAAATAAAATAAAATAAAATAAAAGAAAATAAAATAAAATAAAATAAAATAAAATAAAATAAAATAAAATAAAATAAAATAAAAGAAAATAAAAAAATAAAAATAAAATAAAATAAAATAAAAAAATAAAATAAAATAAAATAAAATAAATAAAAATAAAATAAAATAAAATAAAAAAATAAATAAATAAAATAAAATACAATAAAATAAAATAAAAAAATAAAATAAAATAAAATAAAATAAAATAAAATAAAATAAAATAAAATAAAATAAAATAAAATAAAATAAAATAAAATAAAATAAAATAAAATAAAATAAAATAAAATAAAATAAAATAAAATAAAATAAAATAAAATAAAATAAAATAAAATAAAATAAAATAAAATAAAATAAAATAAAATAAAATAAAATAAAATAAAATAAAATAAAATAAAATAAAATAAAATAAAATAAAATAAAATAAAATAAAATAAAATAAAATAAAATAAAATAAAATAAAATAAAATAAAATAAAATAAAATAAAATAAAATAAAATAAAATAAAATAAAATAAAATAAAATAAAATAAAATAAAATAAAATAAAATAAAATAAAATAAAATAAAATAAAATAAAATAAAATAAAATAAAATAAAATAAAATAAAATAAAATAAAATAAAATAAAATAAAATAAAATAAAATAAAATAAAATAAAATAAAATAAAATAAAATAAAATAAAATAAAATAAAATAAAATAAAATAAAATAAAATAAAATAAAATAAAATAAAATAAAATAAAATAAAATAAAATAAAATAAAATAAAATAAAATAAAATAGAATTAAATAAAATAAAATAAAATTGAATTAAATAAAATAAAATAAAATAAAATAATTAAAAGCAATACAACAAAACAAAATTAAATAAAATTAAATAAAATAAAATTAAATAAAATAAAATAAAATTAAATTAAATAAAATAAAATAAAATAAAACAAATTAAAATAAAATAAAACAAAACAAAATAAAATAAAACAAAGCAAAAAATAAAAAAAATAAAATAAAATAAAATAAAAGAAAATAAAAATAAAATAAAATAAAATAAAATAAAATAAAATAAAATAAAATAAAATAAAATAAAATAAAATAAAATAAAATAAAATAAAATAAAATAAAATAAAATAAAATAAAATAAAATAAAATAAAATAAAATAAAATAAAATAAAATAAAATAAAATAAAATAAAATAAAATAAAATAAAATAAAATAAAATAAAATAAAATAAAATAAAATAAAATAAAATAAAATAAAATAAAATAAAATAAAATAAAATAAAATAAAATAAAATAAAATAAAATAAAATAAAATAAAATAAAATAAAATAAAATAAAATAAAATAAAATAAAATAAAATAAAATAAAATAAAATAAAATAAAATAAAATAAAATAAAATAAAATGAAATAAAATAAAATAAAATAAAATAAAATAAAATAAAATAAAATAAAATAAAATAAAATAAAATAAAATAAAATAAAATAAAATAAAATAAAATAAAATAAAATAAAATAAAATAAAATAAAATAAAATAAAATAAAATAAAATAAAATAAAATAAAATAAAATAAAATAAAATAAAATAAAATAAAATAAAATAAAATAAAATAAAATAAAATAAAATAAAATAAAATAAAATAAAATAAAATAAAATAAAATAAAATAAAATAAAATAAAATAAAATAAAATAAAATAAAATAAAATAAAATAAAATAAAATAAAATAAAATAAAATAAAATAAAATAAAATAAAATAAAATAAAATAAAATAAAATAAAATAAAATAAAATAAAATAAAATAAAATAAAATAAAATAAAATAAAATAAAATAAAATAAAATAAAATAAAATAAAATTAAATTAAATTAAATAAAATAATTTAAAATAAAATAAAATAAAATAAAATAAAATAAAATAAAATAAAATAAAATAAAATAAAATAAAATAAAATAAAATAAACTAAAAAAATTAAATAAAATAAATTAGATTAAATAAAGTAAAATAAATAAAAATAAAATTAAATTAAATTAAAAAAAAATTAAAAACAAAATAAAATAAAATAAAAATATAAAAAATAACAAAAAATAAATAAAATAGAATAAAATAAAATAAAAATTTATTAAAATAAAACAAACTAAAATAAAACAAAATTAAATTGAATAAAATAAATTAATATAAAATAAAATAAAATAAAGTAAAACTAAATAAAATGGAAGAAATATAAAAAAACATTAAATAAAATTAAGTAAAATAAAAAAGTAAAAAAATAACTTAAAATAAATTAAAACAAAATAAAATAAGATAAAATAAAGTTAAAAAACCGAATAACTTTGACCGAAAAAATTGGAAAAAATTAAACATCAAAATAATTCAAAAATTATTAGTTGCAAACCCGTTTCTAACTAACAAATTGGTTTTCCCACCAGGTTAATGGGGTACATATGTCCGCACTTATCACTGAAACCACATGCCACTGCTGAAGCAATGCTTGGTAGTAAAACGCTGATATGAAAAAAATAAATAAAATAACAACTGTATGTGCATGTTAAAAAAGAAAAAATATTGCAACAAAATGCGCTATGAAGTAGCAGTAAAAAATGCTGCAGCAAAAGAAGAATAACATACAACATACATACATACATACGTAGTTACGAGAGAGGAACAGCAAACGTTAACGCTGCAGCAAGTGCAATGCGCTGCTGTTGCACGTTTAATGCCAGAGTGGCAAGTAACAAAAGTCGCGTCAAGGACGTCGCGCGACACTGTAAACACAGCGATAAAGGAATGCAGGGAAGTGGTTTGAAATAAAATTAAAAAAAAAAAAATTAAGAAATCTAAACAACACTTGAGCTAACAGCATAAATAAAAAAAATATGTTACATACAAACATTCACTCAAACAAATGCCATGATGCACAAGTACCTACGAGTGTTTTTATTATTGCCAAAGCATTGCATTTTTTTTCTCGTAGCTAACTACCCTGTAGGTAATTGTTGATGGTCGAAATCTAACTTTATCTCCTGTTCTTCTCTCACATTTTGCCTCCCCATTTTTTCTTTTTGATTTATTCATAGTGAATTTCTCTTATTTTTGTCTCTTCTTCTATTCCTCTTTTCTTTCTTCCACCTCAACTTCTTCCTATTTCACACTCTCTACTACTCTTCTTAACTTAACTTAACTTAACTTTTTTCCTCTTATTCCCCTTCTTCCTCTTCCCCCTCGACTAAACCTTCCGCATCCTAACTGGGTGCGGCACCACGACATTTTTCAAAGCTAGAAAGTACAACAACCACTTGGGAGCATCAGACGTCTATAATGGATTCACCCAGATTGTATTTTTAGCCTCTCGTCTAGGATAGGGCTCATCCAAAATGTAAGTGAGTCTGTGTTAATCAGAGAGTGGTGATGGCAGGAATTGTGGCGTTTCTTTTCAATCCGTTTCTTACAAGAGATGGACTGAGCTTACCAAGCGACATCCATTGGTTGGCTACTGCGATCACAGCGCTCTCAGAATTTTGGACATATTTCCCCCCGTCAGACTTTTAGTTCATCTTCCCTCACTATTTTTTTCTCAAAAATATATGTTTTCCTTATAGTCCCACTTAAAGTGAAGCAAAGCACGAGATTGATACTGAGAGGCGGCTGACGCCAGAACCGCAGTTTTCGAACTCCGTACAGGGTACATAGACGAATTTGTAAACGACTGTAATCTACAAAAAAAAAAAACGGTTGCATTTTAGCAAAGAAAACGCTGATAGGAAACTCTAAAAGTGAATGTATGAAACATTATATACCCTGTAGCGAGTTTCAGAAGCAATGAGAATCAGAACATTCAAGGCAATAAATTTCAACGTCATGCGATTGAATGTGACGAATCTCACTCCTTACCGCGATTTCGCGATAACTTTATAAAAAATTTACAAAAACCGAAGGCTCCTTTGTGATGCCTATAGAAGCCAGTTAACTACTGTTTTGCTTTGTTGGATGGGCAAGAGTTGAATACCTGTGCTACAGGGTATACAATTTTTTAATGCAACTATGAAAAAATTGTTTGTATATCAGCGTAAAAAAAAATAAATTGCACTAAAGAAATCAATGCGGGATCCCAAAGAGCGACACAGAGAAGAAAGTAAATAAAGGAGATGGTGGGATGAATTACAACGATATGACGGCTTTGGAAAAAAAATATAACATTATCCCTTAACCCACATGTTAACAACAACGAATGTCAAGAGCCGTTGGCGTCTACGAGAAGGAAAGCATGTGCAGCAACAGCGCTGCCTCTGCTCGCTGCTAACTTTCTTGCTACTTCCCTTCTCATGCCCATCGCACGCGATACATTTTTTCAATTCAAATGTTTTATATTTGATTTTTACTTTTACTTTTTTTGTTTTATTCAGCTTGCATTTTTATTATGTTTTCACAACGGTTTCCGCAGCTCGATTTCTTTTGCTTTCCGCTAATATGCGCGGCAATGCAATCGATAGGGAAAAACCCCAGTTTGAGCTAATAGAAACGGAAATGTGCAGGAAGGTAAGTTTAGGGGAACATGCTGGATATTCATAATGGAAAAGCGTTTGATTTCGTCCATTAAATTGATGCGTTCTAAAACTTAACTAAACCGTATATCATAAGTATGCCGATAGGTTTAGCTTACTCTCAAGAACCCACATCCTAAGCTGCCAATTAAATCTCGAGATTACTTGTTGATATTGCCACAACCAAATAAGCCAGATATTGCTGGGGGGAGCTAAATGAAGACCAAATCATCCATTACCTAATTTTTTTAAAGTCAGTGGGAACCTATCCTTCCTCTGTTGCCAAGACAACTATCCACAGGAAGACTTTATCTGTTGTAAAAAAAAAAAAAAACGAATGGCGGCGATATACCAACAGGTTATCATAACCTTTAACGAGATTTTTAGCCGAGCTTCTCTTTCCAACTTGTGATGTGTTGCTTTTTTGAGTTTTCCTACAAGTTGGCGGGACCTACAGTTTTTTGCCGACTCCGAACGGCACTTGCAAGCAAATGAATTTTTTGCTCAGAAGCTTCTCATGGCAGAAATACACCCGGAGAGTTTACCAAACTACTGCCGAGGGGCGACCCCGTTTAGAAACATTCTTTTTCTAAATAATTTTTGATGTTACTTTTGCCGGGCATCGAACCGCCACGACTTGGTGTAAAAGGCCGAACACTTAACCTCTACACTACGGCATCGCCTTAAACCTTCCGTAGACCTTTGCGAGGAGATGCTATATTTCGTAAAAATCTAATTGTACGTGGCGTATGAGTAACATATCTTATCTAATATCTTCAAACGAGATAAACTTGTATATTTGTATATCCGGACTATCTCGGGAACCGCTTGACCGATTTGGATAAAATTTTGAATATAAATAGTTGGATTGATTCTAAGACTATCCACTTGGGGGCTGCCATTTGGGGGTGTACAGGGTTGCCACCTATCTAATTTTTTTTAAATTATGTAGTGAGATATGCCAATATGGGTATCCAATGAAAGGTATTTTCGACGACATACCAACAAAAAAATGTTCCATTAGTGTTGCCGCCCAGGGTTACCATTTACCGTATTGTATTTGTATTGTATATTTTTGGGATCATACACGAATCCGGTGTCCGTTTTGGTCCAGCACGTCTGGATTTTTTTCTAAATTCGTATACCACTAAACATTTGACATGTTTTTGTGAGGTTAGAAAAAATCCAGACGTGCTGGACCAAAACGGATGTCGGATTTGTGTTCAGCGCGTCAAAAAACATAGGGAAAGGGCGGTCAGATCCCCCATTTTGAAATTAATTTAGGGTTATTTTGGGATCATTTTTGGATAATTTTGGGGTCATTTTTGGATCATTTTGAGCAAGCTCGGTCACCTAGGTACTATTTATTTAAGTAAGAAAGGTCCGAATACATTTTATGTATCACAAGTAGATCCGGCAGATGTTATCTCTAAGGTACACCTAGCCGAACCTCTTACTTGAGATATTTAAATTATATATTGCCTATGGCAGCACCCATTAGCACCTTCCTTTTGACACCCATTATGTATTTTTTGGTCAGTCCTGTTTCACATATTGGTCGATAACTCTGAAATCGGTCGAATTATCGAAATCAGGGATATCTTAAATTGTAAGTTGAACGTCTACTTATACAATTCCATTGAGAACATCCACGTCATCAAGGGTACCCCCTATATGGTGACAAAACAAAACCTTTAATATCTCAGTTCGAAAAAGGTGGACTTATGCCACTTGTGCTCTAAGGGGCTCTATTCATTTTCTCCATGTTTCTAGAGATTTTCCTCTAGTTTTTTCTCATTGTAATTGTTCCTCCCATCGCAGTATTTTTTACAGTAATGTCAATATTTTATTGTATCTGCTTTTCATTTCATTTTCCTTTTTTGTTATACTTTCATGCTTTCATTACTTTTTCTTAATGCATTCTCAGATTGCAATTGCTTGATTCTGCTGCAACTGCTGCAAACGTTGGCTTCAAAGTTGTTGCTACTGTTGTTGCAATTTTTTTTTTTTGGTAGCAAGCAGAGAACACACATAACCTGCTGCCATATGTACATCTCTGCATCCTGTCGCTAGTAATGCTGCCACTGCTACTACCTCTGCCGCTGCAGTTTTTGTTGCAATTGCTGCAACGCGCTTACAATTTATGAGCGTGAAAAAATTCTCATTGCTTCAGCATGTGTTTCCACTTCCTCCCTTTCTTTATTTTATCCGGTTTCTGTTTCTTGCTGGTGCACGCCGTTTTCTCGTTGCTTCCTTTTCCCGGTAGCTTATTTTTATTTTTCACTGAGTGACATATTTTTTTGCTTTCTTGTCTGTCAATATTGGTCTGCTGTAGTGCAAATTTTTTTGCTCATTTTTTTTTTTATTTTGTGCACTTTATATTTAGTTTTATTTTAGTATGGAATCACTGCACTTGCTTCACATTCATATCCTATGTTATTACAAGTTTTTTCTCAATAATTTTTTTTACTTGGCTTCCCTCGTCTGTTCAACAGAACTCACCTATTTTTGTTAGTCTCACTTTTATTTCAAGTGTATGCTGTTTGATTTCAGTCAATTTTCTATTTCAGTTCTCGAAACATGTCAAAGCTTAGCCTTTAGGATATTATGAGCCCATGACAACCTCTTTTTGGAAACTTAATTTAAAATTACGCACAACAATTATTACCATTGCAGTGATCACGATTCCCTGCCTTTGCAATAATTTCTTTTTCTCACCTCTCCTTTTCTTTCATTTATGTTCCTTTACCGCCTATACATTCCTTTCCTTTCCTTTCCTTCCCTTTCCTTTCCTTTCCTTTCCTTTCCTTTCCTTTCCTTTCCTTTCCTTTCCTTTCCTTTCCTTTCCTTTCCTTTCCTTTCCTTTCCTTTCCTTTCCTTTCCTTTCCTTTCCTTTCCTTTCCTTTCCTTTCCTTTCCTTTCCTTTCCTTTCCTTTCCTTTCCTTTTCCTTTCCGTCCTTTCCTTTCCTTTCCTTTCCTTTCCCTTCCCCTCCTTTCCTTTCCTACCCTTTGCTTTCCATTCCTTGTATTTCCTTATTTAATTTACTTTTCTTGTTATATTTTATTTTATTCTATTTTGCCTTTTTTATTTTATATAGTTAATTTGTTTATTGGCCGTTAGTAAATATATATATATTGTTTAACTATTTTTGAGCTCTAGGCCTATTTTAAAGAAAACAACTCGATGTTGTTGTTGGTATTTATTCAATATTTCTTTTTTTATTTTATGTTACAAGTTTTTATTGGTCTGTATGTTTGGAAAAGTTGAGAATTTTAAGACTTCAAGACATTTTCTGCTTATAAAAATTTAAATTAAATATAAAAAATTGTGAAAAATGTCATTTCACAACAATAACAAAACCGGTCTTGAAGTCGTAAAAATTCTCAAATTTTTTATTTTATTTAATTTCTATATTTATACCCAGCTGTACTTGTACACAGGGTATTATAACTTTGTTAGGATAACGGTTGGTTGTACAGGTATAAAGGAATCGAGATAGATATAGACTTCCATATATCAATATGATCAGGATCGAAAAAAATTTGATTGAGCCATGTCCGTCCGTCTGTCCGTCCGTCCGTCTGTCCGTTAACACGATAACTTGAGCAAATAATGAGATATCTTCACCAAATTTGGCATGCGTACTTATTTGGGTTCAGAATAGATTGCTATTGAAAATGGGTAAAATCGGACCATAACCACGCCCCTTTTTCGATATCGAAAATTTCGAAAAACGTATAAAATGGGTTAATTCAATATTAGAAGCAGCTACAATGATAAAATTTGAAATATGTATTGATTTAGATGTTCTAAGGCCGATTTTATAAAAAAATTTTGAAAAGGGGGCGTGGTACCGCCCACGTATCTTTGAAGAAATTTTAAAATTTTGACTCTTAATAACTTCAGAACAGTTTATGCTAGTAAATTCAGCTATAGAAAATAAACGAAATCGCTTCGCGACCACGCCTACTTTTTCATAAAAGTTATATTGAAAGGAGGTGGAAATATTGAAAAGTTCATATCTAATTAACTGATTTCGCTATAATAATATAATTTGGTGGGCACCGCCCACTTATGAGTCAAGCAATTTTTAAATTCGACTGCTAACAACTTCAGAACGGTGTGAGATAGATTTACGAAACTAGGTACCAGGCATGTTATGTTTATGTAGAGTACTACCACAGAAAATAAGAAAAATCGGTGAACGATCACGCCCACTTTATGTGCACAGCTGGGTATGTAATGTTCGGTTTCACCCGAACTTAGACTTCCTTACTTGTTTTTTTTTTAATTTTATTTGAAAAAAATTCATTTTACTTTTATTTTTTTTATATTATTTTGTTTTATTCTATTTTATTTAATTTAATTTATGTTTCTTTTTCATTATTTTTTTTCCTATTTTTTTATTATTTATTCTCTTTTATTTTATTTTATTTTTATTTCAATTCTATTTTTAATTTCTTTTTAGTTTTTAATTTAAATTTTTTATTTTATTTCATTTGTTTTTTTTTTATTTTTTGTTTTTTTTTTATTTAATTTTAGTTATTGTTAATATTGGTCAATATTATCATTACTGAAAATTTTGTGGACTTTTGACTAAATTACTCTTTTGTGTTTTTTTTTTTTTTGGCGAAAACAAATAGAAAAATGCTACATTCAATAGCAACTACGATGTTTGCAATTTCGATCTTGTTGAAGGATCTTGTCAAACCGCTTTGTATTGTTGCTTAGAAATTTTTCATCACCTTTACTGGTCATCGAACCAAGGAGATTTAGTTATTTCTTAGCAACAATACAAAGCTGTTCGACCAGAGCCTTCAACAAGATCGAAATTGCATCATCATTGTTGGTATTGTTTGTACCATTTTTCAACTTGTTTTCGTCAAAAGACTCAAAAGAATAATGTGATAAAAATTATTCGACTGTTCAAAGTTTATTTTTTTTTATTTTTTCTTTTTTCATTCTTTTTTTTCATTTCATTATTTCATTTTATTTATTTTTTTCTATTATTAAAATTTGTATTATTTATTTATTATACCCAGCGCACTAGTACTAGTACTAGTACAAGGGTATATTAACTTTGTTCACCTAACGGTTGTATGTAACGGCACAAAATAATCGAGATAGATATAGAGTTCTATATATGAAAGTTCTTAGGATTAAAAGAGGAGTTGATTAAGGCATGTCGGTCCGTCTGTCCGTCCGTGTACACGATAACTTGAGTAAAAATTGAGATATTTGCATGAAATTTTGTACACAGGTTACTTTCTGGTCAAGGTAGGTTGCTATTGAAAATGGGCGAAATCGGATGATAACCACGCCCCCTTTTTCGATATCGAAAATTTCGAAAATCACAAAAATTGATTTATCTCGGCAGCTGAAATGGCTAAAATGATATAATTTTATAGGTGAACCCCCCCTGGTCATTCTCTTATGATTTTTCCATAAATTTTTTATAGTGGGCGTGGCACCGCCCACTTTTAAGGGAGGCATTTTTGAAAATTTGAATGGTCGTAACTCCTAAACTGATTACGATAGAATGATTGAATTCGGCACAAAGTATACTAGTGTAGTTGGGAGTATACCTGATGAAACTGGATAAAATCGCCTTTCAACCACGCCCACTTTCGATATCGAAAATTTCGAAAATCACACAAATTGACATATCTCGGCAGCTGAAATGGCTAAAATGATATAATTTTATAGGTGAATCCCCCTGGTCATTCTCTTATGATTTTTTCATAAATTTTTTATAGTGGGCGTGGCACCGCCCACTTTTAAGGGAGGCATTTTTGAAAATTTGACTGGTCGTAACTTTTAAACTGATTACGATAGAACGATGGAATTTGGCACAAAGCATACTAGCATCGATGGGAGTATACCAGATGAAATTGGATAAAATCGCCCTCCAACCACGCCCACTTTCGATATCGAAAATTTCTAAAATCACCTAAATTGACATAATTCGATAACGGAAATCGGTAAAATGATATAATTTTATAGGTTAACCCTTCTGACCATTACATAATGATTTTTTGATAAATTTTCTAAAGTGGGCGTGGTCCCGCCCACCTTTAAGGGAGGCATTTTTGAAAATTCAACTAGTCGTAACTTTTAAACTGATTAGGGTAGAAGGATGAAATTTGGCACAAAGCATACTAGTATCGTTAGGGGTATACCTGATGAAATTGGAAAAATCGCTCTCCAACCACGCCCACTTTCGATTTCGAAAATCACATAAATTGACATAATTCGGTGACGGAAATGGCTAAAATGATATATTTTGGTAGGATGAACCCCCTAGTCTCTCCATTACGATTTTTATTCCCAGCGCACCAGTGCTAGTACGAGCGTATATTAATTTTGTTCACATAACGGTAGTACGTAACGGCACAAAATAATCGAGATATATATAGAGTTCCATATATGAAAGTTCTTAGTTTGAAAAGAGGATTTCATTCAGGCATGTCCGTCCGTCTGTCCGTCTGTGTATACGATAACTTGAGTAAAAATTTAGAGAAAATGGGCGAAATCGGATGATAACCACGCCTCTTTTGTCGATATCGACAATTTCGAAAATCACACGAAGAGACATATCTCGGTAGCTGAAATGAATAAAATGATATAATTTCATAGGTGAATCTCTCTTATCATTCTACTAGTAATACCCGGCGTGCGTTGCTACGCCAAAGAAAATCACCTGAATAAGATTTTACCATTTTTACCATTTCTCGGAAGATACATTATCTCATATTTTATCAAGGTGAAACGCCAGCTACACGCTAAATATCAAGCTCATCGAGTCATAAATATGATTGTTTAGAATATATCGGGCCCTGATAAACTTCCTGGAAGAAAACTTTTCCCACACTTTAACCTAAGCTTAACGCTACCTACATATCAAATTTAAAGTTAATCCAACCATCTATACGATACTTTAGAATAAGTCAGTCCTGGGTCCACTTCCCGGAAGAAAATTTATCCTATATATTAATCTAAGCATATAGCTACCTACATACCAAGTTTCAAGCAATTCGAGTCATAAATACGATTGTTTACAGATCGGTCCCTGGTCCACTTCCCGGAAGAAAAATCATCCTATACTTTAATCTAAGCATAACCATAACCAAATATCATACCAAATATCAAGTAAATCCAGCCATTTATACGATATTTTCGAATAGGGCGGTCCCGGGTCCACTTCCCATAAAAAAAAATTTACAGAAACACTCTCCAGGCTCCTACTAATCTATCCCTCAACATCTATCTACAAAATCGGCCGAGTAGTTTTGGAGTCCATAAGCCACATATCTATATACATACATCCAATTTTATATATATAGATTATGATTTTCGACTGGACTTTTAAACAAATTATGGTAGAACGATGAAATTTGGCACAAATCATGCTAGTATTGTTGGGAGTATACGTGATGAAATTGGCTAACATCCCCCTCCAACCACGGCAATTCTCGATACCGAAAAATTCGAAAATCATCTAAAACACTGGTCATAATTTTTAAACTGATTACGGTAGAATCATGAAATTTGGCACAAGGTATACTAGAGTTATAGGAAGTATACCTGATGAAATTAAACGAAATCGCTTCCCAACCACGAGCACTTTCGATATGGAAAATTTCGAAAATCACATAAATTGACATATTTATATATATATATAACTAAAATAGTATAATTATATTATAATTTGGTAGTTAAATTGCTTGGTCGTTGATGGATTATAATTTTCTGTATTGTTCTTCCTTTGTAAGGAATTGTCTACTATTAACGAGTATTAAAAGATGTTGTACTAGTTTATTTTATTTTGTTTTTTATTTTTGTTTTTTATTTCATAGTTTGATAGCCAGGGCGATAAACCTTTTTTTTGCTGACTAGATTGGGTTGTAACTAGTATGCCGAAAATCATATTTTTATACCCAGCGTACTAGTACTAGTACAAGGGTATATTAATTTTGTTCACATAACGGTTGTATGTAACGGCACAAAATAATCGAGATTGATTAAGAGAGGTGTTTTTGAAAATTTGAATGGTCGTAACTTTTAAACTGATTAGGATAGAACGATGGAATTTGGCACAAATCATACTAGTATTGTTGGGAGTAAACCTGATGAAACTGGAAAAAATCGCTCTCCAACCACGCCCACTTTCGATATCGAAAATCATATAAATTGAAATAATTCGGTAACGGAAATTAAGTAAATCCTCCTAGGGCCTAATGATTGTTATCCCGTTCTAAAAATTACCGCTGGGTATTAAATGTTCGGTTCACCCGAACTTAGACTTCCTTACTTGTTTTTTTATTATTTTTTAATCTATCCAATTTTATTTTTTCTTTAATTAATTTTTATTTATCTTTTTATTTTTTTTTTTATTTTTTTTTTATCCTAAGTTTTTGAAGACTTCGACTCCGAACATCTTTGATGTAGGTATATAGCTGTAGTCGGCTTTGACAACCTGTTGATGGTTTGAATGATAAAATAATAAAAATTCTTTGCCGAAACAAATTATAAAAACAAGCTAATAAATTATGTAAGCCATAAAAACTGCAATGAAGAACGAGTTAGGTATAAAAATATATCTACAGACACACAATCCCACAAAAAAAGCTCGCGAATGTCCTTCAAATGCTAATAACAAGCGCAACAGCTAGAGGTAAATATTAAGAAGTTTGCTTGAGCAAAAAACTAAACAAAAAATTAATAAGTCAAACCTACCAAAAAATAATTCGCAAAAAGTGGAGCTTTTTTCTACAACGCACAGCACATAAAAACTTAATGGTACCATTTTTATAGCAGCAAGGACACAACCCTTCTTCAAATAGCGGCAAGAGCGTAAAAAAGCTAAATATTTCCTGCACAGAAACGCACATAAAATTAGTGCTAAGGACTTTTTCAAGGATGTTCAAGCGTTCTGAGCGCTATAAAAAAGCTCGGTTTCTAAAAGTAATGCGTCAGCTTATGGTTGCTCTTTTGAGCAATTTTTTTCTGAAATATTTAGCTTTGAGTGTACTCCCAAAGAAAAAAACTCAAACGGTACTCAAACGAGTACCGTTACAAAATACTCAAATACTCGCTCATTTGCTCTATTGCCATTTCACTCTTGCGTTTGCTTTGGTGTTAGTTTGTTGAAATTTCTCTCTCTTCAAATTTTGTTGTGTGTGTTGCCTCTCGCTTCGTCATTCATGGCATAGCGTTCTATATCAAAACAAACAACAACATAATTCGTTGCTGCTGCGCAAAAACGCCATTACCAGCCAGTTTTTTTATTTTGTTGCTTTTTTTAGGCTCTGCTTGTTGTTGCTCATTGTGGGCGTGTTTAATGCTTAGCTTTTGGCGTCGGGTTTTTTGTTGTTTTTCTTTTTTATTATTTTTCATATGCTTCATTTATTTTTGATTTTTTGCCTTCAAGCTTTCGCTTTTTTTATTCCCCCAACACAATTTGTTGTCTGTCTCTTTCAACCACCATTTCTTAGTCGGCGACCTTTCTTTCATGTTTTTTGATTGCGCTACAAATTTTGTTTGATTATTTTTTCTTTGTTGTAGTTGTTGTTGCATTTATTTAAATTTGATTCAATTAGAGAACGCCCTCTCATAAAAATTGTAGTTTTTATATCCAGCTGTTGATATCTGTGTGTTGAATTTCATTTTTTTTGGCGTTCACCGGGTTAAAAAATCAGACTGGGTATAATCAAATTCCAGTTACCTTTTTCTTTTTCTAGAGAGCGGACCTCTACTACATAGAAATATGACACGCAGTCAATTCTTCCTCAATCGGATCCTTCCGTCGGAGTCCATTTTTTCTTAACCCATTGCCGGCCACTGTCACATTTTCACAAATCAACGATTAGCTGTGTAATGTTTGGCTTCATTTGATTATATTTTTTTTTGGAGGCGTTTATCCATCGCTCCTCTCGGTCTGCTTCTTATTTTCATTTTCCCTTGTTCCCTCAATCAGGTTTGAGGTTTATATTCTTTTTTGTATGCTCAAGAATATTCGTCAAGCGTAAATTATGTGTCGGCATCGCCGATTGCGTTTATTCTCCATTATCTGGACTCCTCTTTGTCTAGATACTTATTCTCCTCCATTTAATTGCCTTCTGCGCTCATACTGACATACTTACATACAAACATATGGACATTAAATATATATATATTTTTTATTTTTTATTTTGGGTAGGACTAATGTTAACAAAAACGTGATATAATAATAATATAGCAGACATCTTTTTTGGCAAGTTTCTTGTTTCATTTTCTTTCTATTTCTGTTCACATTTAATTGGTTTTTTGTTTTTTTGCTTGAGCTATTTCGTTCTTTGACAGCTTTAAATTTTCATGTTGTGGTTGGACTTAAGTTTTGGTGGACTGCCTAAATTGGCTGTTAATCGTTATGGTTGAAGTGAGGCCTACATACACGGAGAGAATTTTTTTACTAAAATCAAGAAAATTTAAATAAATTGAGATTATTTTTGGATAGTTTGAGGTCATATTGGGATCATTTTGGGATCATTACCGTATTATTTTGGGGTCAAATGATCGCAATGTAATATTAAAATGATCCCAAAATAGCCGCAAAATGATCAAAAAATTATCCTAGTATGATCCAAATTGACCCCAAAATAATTCCAAAATGTCGGCAAATCGCCCCAAAATGATCGCAATATGACCTCAAAACACTATTAACCCAAATCGACCCCAAAATAATCTCAATATGACCCCGAAATTGATCCCAAAATAACGCCAAAATGACCACATAAACAATCCGAAAATTACCCCATAAATGGCATAAGCATTTTTTCTTTAAGAGTTACCATTTATGAGATATTGCGATTGTAAAATTAGATCTATAAATTACACAGCTCTAAAAAAACAATTTTGTTGCCCTGAATATTTTTTTTAAATTTTTATGATTTTGGGTATCCAAATCAAAAGGTTTTAAGATATGGGTCAAAACCCCCCTTCCCCTAAGGTTAGGGCCTATATTGCCCGACAACTTTTTTTCTGTGTTATCAACTTGATGTTGGTATCGTTGAAAAGATGTGACTTCACCGATTTGATAAGGTATACTAACTAGTAAGGCATCTATTATATATAAATGCGCAATGCTTAACAGTTTTCTCCCTTTTTTGCAATAACTACAATTCTAAGGTAAATAAAATTTGATATGTATCGATAGGTCTCGCCGAGCAGGGTGTGCGACAACAAACCAAAAATTAAAAAAAATTAATTATAATATGATTTGAAAGTCACACCATTCACTTCACTTTATAGAGCCGCTGTTATGTGTGTATTATGTAGGTACACTTGCATTGTTGTGCTTGCATTCATTGCCCAACAAACATTTTCAGCTAATCTCAATTTGAGATGCATTTGAGAACCAATCATCTTCTCAAATCTCAAACGTTCGTTTTCAATTTGAGGCGAAATAACCGTTGATAGCGTTCTCAACCTAAAAGGCTCATTTTTTTTATGGGATTTTCCCTTATTTTCAAATTGAGAACGGCAGAATTTTCAAACGTTTCTCAAACTGAGCGGAGTGGATCGAAATGGAATCCACATGCTCTCATTCAAATATTTATTCAGAGATGCCGATCATGCAAAACAATTACCAATTTTAATAAAAAGCGAGTTTCCATTTATGCAGTCAAGTTTTACTTAATACTTTTTTAATTAATATAGTTCAACAAATAATCCTGTTATATAAACAACATTTGAGGACAAGTTGAGAATAGATGTTTTCTCAAACGTTTGAGATTTTTGTGCTCGATGTTTGTTGGGTGCAGTTGGGGAGTGTCCGAGTGTGAGTTGTTTTGTTGGCAGTAGCAATAATAAACATGAACCAGCCTGTCAACTTTATTGAGCGTAGGTACAGTGTTTACAAAAACAAAATCGGTGCGGTGGTATTCAGAGAAGCAAATGCTTGCTCAGACATGATGTTTTGATAAAACAAAAGCTCAAAGCCCTTCGTGGCTAGACTTAGTAAAGAAATTTGTTTGAAATGAAAGGAAAAGAAAGATATAAAATAAATAAAAATAACACAAAATGAAATAAATAAAAGTATAAAATAAAAGAAAGAATGGGAAAGGAACGGAATGGATAAAAGGAAAATAAAGGTAAGATAAGGTAAGGAACGGAAAATATGAGAGAAAAATCAAAGGCAAATAAAGGTAGGGAAAGGAAAGTAATGGAAAAGAAAAAAGGAATAGAAGAAAGGAAATGTAATGTAGGTAAAGGAGTGGAAAAGAGAGGCAAATAGAGAAAGACAAAGAAAGGAAAGAAGAAAAAAAGAAAGGAAATAAAAGGTAGCGAGGAGGAAGGTACGGAAAAAAATTAAAATAAAAAGAATGAAAAATAAAGGAAAGAAAGGCAATGACAAGCTAAAAAAATAAGTAAAGGAAATGAATGGAAAAGAAAGAAATCTAAAGGAGTTACGGAAAGAGAAAAGGAAAGTAAGGAAACGGTAGGAAAGGAAAGGTAAGGGAAAAAAAGTGATAGGAAATAAGAAAAAAAAAAAAGAAAAGGAATGAAATGAAAAAAAAAATGAATACAATGAGAGGAAACTAAGGGAAACGAAACTAAAGCAGAGGAGGCGAAAGGAAATTAAAGAAAAAGAAAATAAAAGGTCAGGTAAGAGAATAAAAGAAACGAAAAGAAGGGAAAATAAAAGAAGAGAAAAGGAAAGAAAAGTAAAAGAAAAAAGATGGAAGAAAAGGAAAGGAAGGAGAAGGGTAGGGAAGGAAAGAAAAGCAAAAGAAATAAAATGAGATGAAAGGAGAGGAAAGGAAAGGAAATAAAAGCAAAGGAATGGAAAGAAATACGTATGAAGAATACCTAAGAAGAATAAATAATTATCAACATTGAAACTATATTACTGAATGGTGTAAAGAGGGAGGAAAAGCAAAATGAACAGAAACATATAGAAACTAAAAATATAAAAAATATGAAAAGAATGGCAAATTTAAGAAACAGCAAAAAGATAGGAAAATAAAATAAGCTTTTGTGGTTGAATTTCAACCACTGGGCGAACTCTAGTCTGGATAAATGTAAAAGAAATTGTCAAAATAATATCAAATTTTTTTTTAATAAAATATCTAACTTTTACTAACGTTTTTGTTTCTTAACCGTCCGTTGTGTGAAACTTTTGTATCCTTTCATTGTGTGAAGTGGCCTGACCAGGACACCTATAGGAAAATGGGGTATCGGGTGTTGTACAAATTATGTCTATAATCAATATTAGACGCACTTTAATATAAACTTGTAACAAAATTATACCCCATTGGTCATATATTACCCTTGTAAGTTACAACACGAACTTGGTTGTTTTATTTATCGCTGTGAATTCGGCAATACGGGAATTTGGCTAATACATAAATACGCGACTTGAAAAGTTGTTCTTTTTTATTCCAACTAACGAATATAGGCTCAGAGCGAGAAAATAAATAAACTTTCTAGCTAAAAATTCAAGCTCTGACTGTGAGAGAACTATAGTTACTCGTTTATGTATGTACTCTCATTAGTCAGATAACTGAGTACGATGCATAACAGTGTCGAAATTGTAGTGGTGGCCTATGCAGGCATCTTACCCCCGCTTGTGAAGTTTTTTAGAAAATGTATTTTATTTTTTTCAAAGTCAGTCCGCTGGTAATAGCTATAAAATCCAAAGAAGTTTTAGCTTACAGATCTTGAAGCTCTTGTTGCCAAATTTTTGGTGCCTTAAAGAAAAAATAAAGATATACACCTTTAAAAATCAAAATGTCCTGGGTAGGCCCCTTCACCAACAGAGGGTTAATTTGTTAACTAGTATGTATATAAATTATTTTGAAATAATCTTTTTTAACGACATTTAATTTTTTTATATCCAAGAGGATATCATTTATTAACAATCGCACAGTAAACGCTGTCTTCTCTGATCTGGATAACGAGGACAAGACGAAGTATCTGCTGTCATCAAAAAAAGAATCAGCGCACCTGCGCCTTGGCAGCCAAGTCACTTTTGATAGCTACAAGTTTGAAACGGTAAGGGACTTCGTCTATTTGGGAACCAGTATTAACACCGAAAATAATGTCAGTCCAGAAATCAAACGGAGAATCACTCTTGCCAACAAGTGTTGCTTTGGACTAAGTAGGCAATTGAGAAGTAAATTCCTCTCTCGACAAACGAAGACCACGCTCTATAAGTCTCTCATCATACTAGTCCTGATGTACGGCTCGGAATCATGTACAGTGTCAAGAGAAGATGAGATGGCCCTTGGAGTATTTGAGAGAAAAGTTCTCCGGAAGATATATGGTACTTCTCGTGATGCCAACGGCGAGTATCAAAGGAAATTTAACGCTGAGCTGTACGAGCTTTACGCAAACCTGACCATAGTCCAGCGAATTAAAGCCGAAAGGCTTCGCTGGCTGGGTCATGTTATGCGAATGGACAAAGAAGTTCCAACACAGAAGGTTTTCCAATTCGGAAGCAGAGGTAGGAGGAGGCCTCGACTGAGATGGAAACAACAAGTGGGGGATGACTTGAACTCCCTTGGGGTTTCCAATTGGCGTCAGTTATCGCTAAAAAGGAATGACTGGCGTGCTTTGATACGAAACGGCCAAAATCGCCTAGGCGGTTACGCGTCAATAAATGACGTAAGCCAAGATTAGATTAGATATCCAAGAGGGCTTTACTAGGATATTCCAGTTTAGACATAAAAGTCAGGTCCGAACCAAATTTACTTTTTTTTTAGTAAGTTCGAACCTGCGTAAAACGTACACTTTTACTACCGTTTGTAATGCATCAAAAGTCTCTTCTGTTGACTTGGGCGATTTTGATATTACACAACTTGCAATTGGAGGAAAGTTTATTTTGGTATTATGAATCAATTCTTTGACTAAAAGTAGTAGAGTGGAAATTATTTTAATTTACTCAATTAACCAAAAATTTGATCGAAATAAAAAAACTTCAGTGGATGTACGGAATTTTCTTTTTACAAAATGAAATAAATAAAAAAATATTTGATTTTTGATACTTAGAGGAAAATGACAAAGATTTACACAGCGATGGATACCATGACATGTTTCGAAATTTCTAGGTTTCTCTTCAGAAGGATTTTCGGACACAGAACTACTGTGTCTGCACCGATGCGACTAGAGCAATTGCTTTAACGAATCATCTAAGATGCCCTGTAGTATTTCGATGTCAATTTTCCTATAAGCGTGCAATTGCTTTAGCCGCTTCGGTACAGACACAGTAGTTCTGTGTCCGAAAATCCATCTGAAGAGAAACCCGGAAATTTCGAAACATGTCCTGGTATCCATCGCTGTGTTAATATTTGTCATTTTCCTCTAAGTATCATAAATTCTGAACAAAAATTAGAATATCCTAGTACAAAGTAAAAAGTAAGCAGGTAGAAAAATTTTTCGAGCTAAGCTCCATAGAAAGTAGAATTTTTTATTTCAAAATGAGTAGTTCAAATTGAGTTTGTTCAAACATGTTTGCCTGCTATTATTTTGTGAAATGTTCTAGAACACATACGAGATGTATAAATACGCATTCATACCTAGCAGGGTGTAAGAGTTCGAAACTTGTAAGTCTTCAATAAGAATCTTAAATGTGCCAGTCTTCCAGTTATGTAGGTCTTTTTGAAAAGAGCTAAGTTATTTCTCACAGCCGTCGATGAACTGATAAAGCCAACGCTGGCGTATACACAAAATGCAACAAACATTATTCAATTCCACAAAAAACTAATATTTCCCAAATAAATAGATCGCTATATATAAAAAAATAAGAAATTTCCACTTACCCGAAATGTTTGATCGATGCCACAATCCAAATTCAATGCATACTCATCCACCGACAATGGCTCACCAAATGGTTGTTCAATTTTAATTGTTGGGCTCAACACCGATGACAATTGATTTATGCCGACGGCTGAGTTAGCTGCAGTTGCGAAAGCACCTTCAACAAATATTGGTGCAGGCACAGCGTTCAAACACGCTGTTGTTTTGTGGGATATGGGTGTTGAAGCTGGTGTGGGCGTGGCACTGGACACCGTTTCATGATATGGTGCAACCACAAATGATGGATACGAACGATATTGATGCGACGAATGCGGATGATGTGAATGCGTCGGCGGAGCTATTGGTGCCGGTGGATGGTGATGATGATGATGGTGTGATGGATGTATATGATGCGTTTGAGTTGGTGAATAGTCACGATGGTAATCGCTGTGCGTATGTGTGCGATGCGACAATTGTGGTCCCTTATACCAGGTACCATGCATAATCATCTAAAGGCGATGAACTTAGTTTTGTCGACTTTCCTGTTCTATTTCACCTTCAAACGGACCTCAAGTTTATTATCTTGTTTTGTTATTGTTGCAATTTAAAGATTTTTTAACACTTAACTGTTGGGTATATTGGATTAAAATTCACCTGATAATTTCTGCTACTAATCACTTTTAGAAATTGTTTATTAAATATTTTTTTTTTTTTTTTTGTTTTTAACTTACTCTCTTTAGGTATATTGTTTGATGAGCTATGTACTAAATGCACATATATTTTTTACACTGCTGCTGCACAAAAGTTCTATTTTACACATATAAATAACAGAATTAATTTTTGGTTTGAAAAATCCGATTCAATTATATCTAATAACTTTAAACGAGCTAAACTTGTATATTTGCATATTTGTATATTTGTAGGTCCGGTACTATCTCGAGAACCGCTTGACCGATTGGGATGAAATTTGGCATATAGATAGTATGATTAATTCTAAGACTATACACTTTGGGGTTGTCACTTGGGGCGGTTTACAGGGTTGTAGATATGCCAATATGGGTATCAAATGAAAGGTATTTTCGCTGACATACTAACTAAAATATTTTCAAGTAGGATTGTCCGCAAAAAGTCCATTACGGCTACGAAAATTACAAAATTTTAATAATTTGCCAACATATAAAGGACAGTGTAACACATCCTCACAAGGTTCCCACTTATTTGATATTTTTTTGGAAATCTATGTCGGAAAGCTTATAGTGTTGGTAAGTAAAGTTAGCACTAAATTGATAGCACCGAGCAAGCTCGGTCACGCAGGTACTAACACCTCAAAGGGGTAACTCCTAGCTCCCATATAAACCGAAAAAATACCAGAAGAACTTTTGAAATTTGTCGACAACACAAAACCTTGAAAAGGTGGATTTATACCACTTGTGCATTAAGCAGTGGCGTGCCTTCCATATAAGCCGAAAAGCCCGACTTGCCTAGCTAATCCCCTATGAGCTACAATATGTTCATTTGGGTTGTTAAAAGGATATCCGGTTTTTATTTCCCTGCCTGCCACCTACTACCTAATAGCTGTTAATAGCATAAAAACATACCTACAGCTTTTCCTGCCACCTGTCGGCTGATAGCTCATTTACATAAAATTATTTCAGTGCGTGATGGCCATCTCTTACTTACTTACTTAAAACCGCCTAGGCAATGATGGCCATCTCGCTTTTACTTATTGACTTTTACCGGGCTTTCAAAACCAGTACGAATCTGTGTGCTGAAGCAATTGTTTTCTTTTCTTTTTTTGAATTTGGAAGTAATTTTATATGAAACTTTGAAGCCAGCTTCTGGCTGGTGTTCCCATAAGCGATAAATGCCAAACTTAGATAAAACGAAAATGAAATTTGTTTATGTATGTATCTACAATTTTAACGTGCAAAGCGCACTACTCAAAAATTATTGACGCATATTTTAAAGTAGAAAAAAAGAATTCAATAGTGGTAAGTGCGGTAATTTTTTTTATTTTCTAGGTTTAAGTTTTTCCCCGTCTGCAAAAGTCGATATCGAATATCCTGCACTCTTCTTTGTCTGAAATGTTCTCTGGCAGCAGTATGTGCTTTCGTTGAGGTTATAAAGACTGGGGCTTGCCTTGATTGATACATGTAGGCACGCCACTGGCATTAAGGGGCTCATATTTAAGTTCACTTAGCTGGGTTTAGACCGTGGCTTCCTAATGGACCAGGCGGAATCAAAAAAGCCATTTGAAATAACGAAAATTCCGACAGAGCCAAATTTGTGTAGAAGCTTATGGCCGGTTTTACAATAAATTTTTTAATCGAACTTAACTTTAGTTAAAGATTTGGCGTTTTACCAACCACATTTTAGCGAAACTTAAAACGAACTTAAGTATCCAACTTTGACAGCTTAAGTTAGTTGAGTTGGAGCGAGTTTTGTAAAAATCTCTCAAAAAATCATATTTGCTAAGTTTTCCTCGAACAGGAATTAGTAAAAAATCGTAGACAATAACAAAATGTCGCTGCTGAATTATCCGTGATTTGTTTTCAACAAACGCTTTTTATGACTAGTTATGAATAATTAAGAAAAACTAGCAGCAAACGAACGAACAAAAAACATTTCGTTGCCGTGTTGCCATATTTCACCATGAAATATTTTCCGAACTTAAGTATGCATTGTAAAACGTAAATTTGGGCAAATACTTAAACTGAGCTAAGCTAAGATTTTGCTGAAGTAAAACTTAAGTTCAACTTAAGTATTGATTGTAAAAGCGGCCATAAGTTTCGCCGTCAGAAAGAAAACTTCAAAAATCCCCATCGCTTCCATGTGTGCTAAAAAAGTTATGCGGGATCAAAGGTCAACATTTTAGCTTTTTTTTGGATGTTTTTCGAAAACGGTAAGTTTGTTTTGAAAAATTACCTGAGACAAAGTTGTGGATCTGAAAATTTGCACTTTTTCTAAGAGTCACCAGTTGTTAGATATCGCAATTGTAAAATTAGCTTTATAAATTACTATCTGACCCGGCAGACGTCGCCTGCCAAAAAATGTTTAATTTTTGGTTTTTTCCCTAGGCTTTGGTTTGCGTCTGCACCAGTACAAAATAAAACTTTAGCTAAGTAATTTCCACTTTTCAGTCAAAATGGTTATTCGAAAAAAAAAACCGCACTCGGGAAGTATTTTCTGGATACTCGCCTGCAATGGACCGATGCACAGATAACACAATTTTGAATGCGTTACTTATCGACAACCCATCGACCGTATTTTGAATCAATCGCGAATTCGTTGCCTCTACATTCTGCCTTCCGATATTAAAGCACTTTCGAAAAAAAATTTTACCTATCAGTGGTGCAGCCAGGGGGTGGTTTTAGGGGTTTAAACCACCCCTGAGTTATAAAACTGTATATGTGAAAACTAGTTTTCATGACATGTTTGCAAAAATTTTGATTGCATGGGTCATAAAACCGGTTTTGACCCCTAACTCAAGATTTCTTGTACGTAGTTCTTCTTATCTCATTGAGATCTACCAGAAAAATGCTATCTCGTTCCAGGTATTTTTTCGTGTTGCGCAGTGTAATAGATTCGATGACAAATAAAACAAGTAAGGAAAGCTGTCTTCGGCTGTGCCGAAGGCTAAATACCTTTCATGAATAAGCGTCACGATTTTCACTGTTTGATCCCCAGTACAGCCTGTGTGAATTTAACTTTAGCTCATACCGAAATTATCGGAGCTACGGATTATATGGGGACGATGTGTTCTATTAGTCCAATCTCATTGATTTTTAACATCGACATTCCACATTCTAAAATAGCAATATTTACGAAATTTCACGTTCCTACCGATATAATTACAGGAGTTATCTACCAAAATCCGTTTATCGGAACAATCGATTGTATGGGGGCTATGTGAAATATTTATCCCATTTCAATGATTTTCAACATCGATATTTTACATATAAAAATAGCGACGCTTCCAAAATTTCGCGTTCCTATGTGTTTAACTACAGGACTTATAGCCCAAAATCCGCTTATCGGAATAATCGATTGTATGGGAGCTATGTGAAATATTTATGCCATCTCAATGATTTTTAACATCGATATTTCGCATATAAAAATAGCGATACTTCCAAAATTTCACGTTCCTACCTATATAATTACAGGAGTTATCTACCAAAATCCGTTTATCGGAACAATCGATTGTATGGGGGCTATGTGAAATATTTATCCAATCTCGATGATTTTCAACATCGATATTTCACATATAAAAATAGCAATACGTCCAAAATTTCACGTTCCTACGTGTTTAATTACAGGAGTTATAGCCCAAAATCCGTTTATCGGAATAATCGATTGTATGGGAGCTATGTGAAATATTTATCCCATCTCTATGAGTTTCAACATCGATATTTCACATATAAAAATAGCAATACGTCCAAAATTTCACGTTCCTACGTATTTAATTACAGGAGTTATAGCCCAAAATCCGTTTATCGGAATAATCGGTTGTATGGGAGCTATATGTTATATTGGTCCGATCTTGCTGGTTCCGACAAATGATTCCTATATTGGAAAATGGTGGCCGCATACCGAATTTCAGCCAAATATCTCAAAAACTGAGGGACTAGTTTGCGTTCAAACAGACAGACAGACAGACAGACAGACGGACAGACGGACAGACGGACAGACGGACAGACGGACAGACGGACATGGCTAAATCAACTCATCTCGTCATCCTGATTATTTCGGTATACTTATTGATGGGTCTATCTCTTCTTCTTCTCATATTTACAAACATCGGACCAAAGTTATAATACCATTTCATGTTCATGAAAGGTATAAAAAGAAGGCTGGCCCTTGTTATATAAGTCAATATAAAGTAACATTTATTGGAAGGTATCTATGTATGTATGTATATTAGACTGGGCAAAAAATTCCAAATTTAGTTTATTTTTTTCAAAACTTATATTGATTTTCTTTTTAAGAAAGGTGAAAAAAATTACTGTAATTTTTTCAGATTTTTATATTATTCTAGAGGTCTATCATCGCTAGTTCAGATTTTACAGACTTAACCTGCAATTTGGTATAAAAACGACAAATCATTGTTGAAAAACACCATTTACCTGAACAAATTTTTGTAGGAAATTGAATTCTGCGAAACATGAAAAAATGGATGCTGAATCCGAATTCGATATCAGAATTTAACAACGGGCCCGAGATTCGGCCCTAACCGTGCAAAAAAGTCCAATATTATTTTGTGAAGATCACGGATTTGGATTTAGCTCGCCAAAATACATGAAAATTAATGTATTGAGGTCACAGATCCATCAACGTTTTAGTTTTTTTTTGTGGCTGTGCCATTTGAAGACTGTAGAACTACACCCCCGCAGAGAAAGCCTATATTAAGCAAAAATATGTTTGTATGTTTGAAAGTATATGAGAAATGTATATTTTTTTGTTATAATATTGATCATAGAATAATAATTAATCATGTAGAATATCAATAAAAAAAATTTAGTAAAAAAATTGGATCAAGAACACCAATTCGATTTCCTTCAAAAATATGTTCATAGTGTTTTACAACAATGGTTTGTCGTTTTTATACCAAATATGAGGTAAAGACTTTAATTTAAAAATCGGAAAAAATACAGTAATTTTTTTCACCTTTCTTAAAAAGAAAATCAATATTATTTTTGAAAAAACGAAATTTTGAATTTTTGGCGCAGTCTAATGTATATGTGTATAATATCTTTTTTAAATACTTTCTTTACGCTACTCCTGACTGGCGCTATAAAATAATTTTGTGCTAGGAAAATATTAAAAAGAACAAAATTAAAAACCACCCCAAACATTTTCTTCTGGCTGCGCCCCTGGTACCTATCGAAAATTTGTTTGAAATTGGGAATCTTGCGATCGACTTTTAACTAGCTTCCTCGCAACTACATAAGTAGCCACACAAATTTTACAGGAGACACTGAAAACTGATTAACTTTTGAACGAGCCACCATGTGGTGGTACCAGAAGCCCTGGTAGGCAAATCTCATTTTTGACAGAAATGTCGAAAGTGCGGCTTTGCAGAAGTGCGAAGAGAATCATTCGGTCGGTTTTTGAGTAACTTCCCAGTAAGCTAGAGATTTAAAACTTGAAAAATGTTTAAATGTAATATTTTATCCAAACAGTCACGTTAGGTGGCGCATGGATCGAGCTATTTCGAAAGTGATTTCGATCGACTTTTAACCATAGCACGATTTCAGGATTTACTAATTTTCCTTAGAAACTTAGCATTTAATTGAGAACTCGACAACAATGCAATTTATAAAACTCAAAATTCCGATGGGTGTCGCGCTGATCGGATAATTGAAAAAAGACATGGTGTCGGTGGCTTTAGTTTCGAAATTTTAACCATACTAATCGTAGTTATTTTTTGAGATTTGAGAATATAATGGTGGAGTGTATGTTTCTATGGATTCCAACAGCAGCGTCTGTCATCATGAGGTGCGGCTGCAAGCGGGCGTCTGTCTTGGATCAAGCGGCTCGCTATATAAATGTGTAACTTAAATCCAACTCCCCGAGGGTTTGGGCCCCACCACATAAAACAAAATTCCAATGAGATCTAACAACCGAGACTCGGATATGATAACTCTTTCTTCAGATAACGACCACAGCAAACGAACTAGGACTATGATTAATTAAATCTTGGACGGCCAAAATCGCCTAGGCGGTTAAAGGCTATTTTAAGTAAGTAAGTTTTTTGTATATAATTCCAAACTTTTAACCAAGGACTGAAACCGAAACCGTAACCGGTTAAACCGGTTCATTTTTTAAAACCGAAACCTTATTTTCATATTTTAATCTAAAAAAGAACGAAACCGAAACCGTTTCAAAAGCTGGAACCGGTTCCAAGCGGTTTTTGAATTTTTTTATGCCTTTTTTCTTTGTGTGGGAACATATTTTCTTTTACCAAGGGTACCCTGAATAGCTTTCATGGAAGGTTGTCGAGCAATGTTAAAAAAGACACATTTTGGCCTCAGTATCAAATTCCGAAAGAGAAAATTAAGCTATAGCTGAATCATGGCATCGAAAAAAAATTTACGAGACCGAGAAAAAAGTGTTTAGTGGCCCGTATCAGATATTTTGACGATTTATTTCATTCAGTTTTCATTCTAAAATTTTTCTATTAGAAAAGTAGTCAATTTGTTAGAATTTATTTAGCAGAAATTTCATCCATACATAGCGTTAATAATATTTATTACAATGTACAGCAGCCAGCTGGGTATTGGACCAAACCAACTTTTTTAAAGAGAATAAGACATAAGTACAAAAATGGCGTTCCCCGTTTTTCGAAGTTATCCTCCAAAACTAAGTCACGGGCTTTCGAAGTTGGACCCTACGAAAATTTTATTTTCTAATTTTTTTGTTTAAAAAATTAAAAAAAAATACTTTTAAATAAAAAGAAAGTGCACCAATCAAGTAAGAGGTGCACTAAGGCCCACATTAAACCTTTTTTAATTTTTTAAACAAAACAATTAGAAAACCAAATCTTCGAAGGGTCCAACTTCGAAAGCCCGTTACTAAGTTTTGGAGGCTTACTTCGAAAAACAGGAAATGCTATTTTTTTACTTAGCTCTTAATCTCTTCAAAAAAGTTGATTTAGTCCAATACCCAGAAAAAAAAGTGGATTTTGTCGTACAGTGTTATTATATTGGAAAAATGTTATACAAATTCAGACCTATTTTGCAGCTACAGAGACACTTAAGAAATCGAAATAAATTTTGAAAAAACGAAACCGGAAACCGAATCGTGTTACAAAACTGAAACCGAAACCGCAACGTTATTTTAATCGGTTGCATACTTTGCTTTTAACATCTACTAGGATTTTTAACTTTTTTCGGGTTCTGAAACTTTTTATTGAGTTTCATTTATTTTTTGTCAAGTCCAGGCGACAGGGATATAACTCTTCTACTAGTGTATATCAAAGAGGAAAATAGTAATCCAAAAATATGCACACCATACTTTTCTGTGGACATTTTAAGTCCATTTTTTTGGGTTTTTTTTTTTTTTGTTCTAATTATTGGATTCCTTCTAGACAAGGACTGAAACCGAAACCGAAACCGTAACCGTAACCGATTAAAACCGATTCATTTTTCAAAACCGAAACCGAAACCGTAACCGTTATTTTTTTCTGAAAAAGAACGAAACCGAAACCGTTTCAAAAGCCGGAACCGGTTCCAAACGGTTTTGAATTTTTTTGTGGACCTATTTTATTTTAAAAGAGGCTACCCTGAATAATTTTCATGAAAGATGATTAAGCAAGACACTTTTTGACCTCAATATCAAAATTTCGAAAGAACTGAACTATAGGCGAATGAAGCCATCGAAAAAATTTACGACAACCGAAAAAAAAAATGTTTAGTGGCCGTCTCAGAAAGCGTCATCATATTAACGTTCCATTTTAACATTTGTCTAATATAAAAAGTAGAGTTAATTTTTTAAACTTATCGGTCAAAAGTCCACCAAATTTTCAAAGATTTTCAAATTAATGACCACTAACTTATAACATACATACTTATATTAAAGAAAAAAATTGTCCATAAATAGCGAAAGTAATATTTATTACCATATATTGGAGAAAATTCTTCATGAAAACCGGAGTAAAGTTATTAAAATTCAGACTTATTTTGCATTTAGGTACATATTTGAGTTTTGTAGTAGCACAATTTTTTTGTGTTGGTGTTTTTATTTGGAAACCGAAACCGGAACGAAACCGTAACCGAAACCGAAATAAATGTTGAAGAGCGAAACCGGAACCGAAACCGAAACACGTTACAAAACCGTAACCGAAACCGGAACTTTATTTTAATCGGTTTCATACCTTGCTTCTAGATGTAGTATCCCAAAAAACACAATCTTTAAAGGTAGATTGGTACATTAGATAACTAGTCTAATTCCTTAGTAGAGAAAGATACTAGAGTACTACACTAGAAAATGAATAGAGAATGATTAGAAAAAAGTGCAAATTCAATTCACATTAAAATCCCATTAGAGAGTGGCATTAGAACTCGATTTGAGAATTATGTTTTGAGAATTTTGTTTAGGAACACTATAGTTCTCAAGCGCTTCTCGAGTCGTTATCTTACGTTAGAGGTGGAGAATGAGGCTAGTTATCTAATTCCAATTCAGGCCTGTTAGAAAAACGATGGAGTTACTGGCGCGGCAGTCAAAACTGATTAAACTATTAAAAGCCAATTTAGCTGGTAGTTAAGTAAGGGACGAAGAAAAGAGTTATAAAAAAATACTCAAAAAAGCCTCCTCAAAGTCGACGATAAACTTAAGCTTCCGGAGGGAGAAACCAAAATCCTTTGGAGCAAAAGCTAGAACTCTCTGCTTAATTCACTCCAATTGAACGTCCATCTCTTAATTGATTTACTTTTTGAACCCGATTTTTTCCTGGATTTAACACCTTCTCAAAATGTTTCAGCACAGATTTCTCAAACAAAAAAAAACCACAACGTCATAACTTAGCACAATCTGCAGCGTGTTGTAAGCAACACATGCTAAACATTGCAGTGCAGCACAAGAAAATGCACATTTTTTCAGTGAAACAAAAAAAATCGAAAAACAACGCTGCACTGCTACTTTTTAAAACTCATACCGGGCAAAAATGCCTTTTTTTAATTTTCAACTGCACTTAAGCGCACTGGTTTGCGATGCAACGCACGAAAAAAAATGCTTTGCAATTAATGCCGGAACACGATTTTTCTGTATCACCTTTTACACTTTACCCACTTTTCTGCTCCTTTTTACACTTTTCGCTTTGTCACTTTTTTAATAGTGCACTTGGTTTTTGCGCTTCTTCTTTTCTGGTTTTTTATTTTATTTTTTTCTTTATAAGGTATTTTCTTGACATCGCACTGCTGCAGTTTCAATGTCGCGCGTTTGGCCGCCTAAACGTTATTGCAACACTGCTGCAAGCTGCAGTTCTCGAATTCTTACACACCAAAAAGGCCTTGCAACACTTCTTCTAGACTACACAAGAAACACAAACACTTTGTTGTTGCTGCATATTCGGCAAACTGTTTTTTCGTGCATCTGCACGCAGCACACGTAGCAAACAAACGCGCTTAAATGGCCCGAACGCACTAAACTAAACGCACTTGGAAACCAACCAAATCGATCGATCGCTACAACTTGCAACTTCAACTTTAACTAGCACTTTGTTTTGGAAGTTTGCTGCTGCTGTAGCGGCACCTTGTCTTGGTCGCTCGCCGAAAATGTTGCAAAAATCGCCCGCGTCCATCTTCACTTATTCAACCGAAAATTGCTTGCAGTACAAAATATGTTTTTGCAGTTTGTTTTCGTTTTTTTACTATTTAAAAAAATATATTTTTTTTCCTTTTAACGCTTTACTGTGATAGCCGGCGATAGCAGCAAAAAGTTGCTACCAACTCGAAAGAATGCTGAACGCGAATGCTGAGCATGCAACGAAAAAAACGGCCAAATGCCTCGCGCTACTGTCGCGCACACCACTAAAAGCCATGGTAAAAGCGTATCGACTCAGCCGAGCTCCTCTTACCCCATTGTTATCGCCGGCAAGCATTGATAAAACCAACTCAAACAGCTCCAACAATATAAGCGCGCTCTCGTGATACTGTGCATGAGTGCGTGTGCGCTGCTACCATCCACCCTGCAGGAAAATCCGTAGATCTGGATTTCTGGTTTTGTGTCAAATAATGAGAAAAAGTTCGATAGTACTTAAATTGGCCCTAGCACAAAAACGAAAGATGCCTAACTTTTAAACTTTTTTCCAATACATCTCGGTGATTCCACGATAACACTATGCCATAAAATCAACTTTTTTGTGGGTATTGGACCAAACTACTCATTTGGAGTGACGTTCCCCGTTTTTCAAAGTTAGCCTCCAAAATTTAGTTACTGGCTTTCGAAGTTCGAAGTTCGACCATTACAATATTGAAATAGGTTAAATGTGGGTGTGTCCTTACTTTATTGGTGTACTTTTTATACCCAGCGCAATAGTACTAGTACAAGGGTATAGTAATTTTGTCCACATAACGGTACTACGTAACGGCACAAAATAATCGAGATAGATATATAGTTCCATATATGAAAGTTCTTAGGTTGGAAAAAAAGTTCATTAAGGTGTGTCCGTCCGTCTGTCCGTCCGTCCGCCTGTCCGTGTACACGATAACTTGAGTAAAAGCTGAGATTTTTACATGAAATTTGGTTTACAGGTTACTTTCTGGCCAAGGTAGATTGCTAATGAAAACGGCCGAAATCGGATGATAACCAGGCCCTCTCTCTGGATATCGAAAATTTCGAAAATCACATAAATTGACATATCTCCGTTGCTCAAATGGCTAAAATGATAAAATTTTATAGGTGAATTATATTTTAAACGTTTAGGGTAGACCGATGAAATTTGGCACAAGGCATACTAGTATCGTTGTGAGTATACCTTATGAAATTGGATAAAATCACTCTCCAACCACGCCCACTATCGATATAGAAAGCTGCGAAAATCACATAAATTGATATAATTCGGTAACTGAAATGACCACAATGATATAGTTATGGTTTGGTTTTGGAAAATTTCAGGGATCATATCTTTTAAACTAGTTACGGTAATTGGTACAAGGTATACTAGCATAATAGGGAGTATACCTGATGTAATTGGACGAAATTGCTTCCCAGCCACACCCACTTCCGAAATGGAAAATTTTGAAAATCATATGAAAACTACCGCTGGGTATTTAATGTTCGGTTTAACCGAACTTAGTTGGCGGCCGCCGTGGTGTAGCGGTTCAGTGTTCGGCCTTCTACACCAAGTCGTGTCGGTTCGATGCCCGGCAAAAGTAACATCAAAAATTATTTAGAAAAAGAATTTTTCTAACCGGGGTCGCCCCTCGGCAGTAGTTTGGCAAACTCTCCGGGTGTATTTCTGCCATGAGAAGCTTCTCAGCAAAAAATTCATTTGCTTTGCAAGTGCCGTTCGGAGTCGGCAAAAAACTGTAGGTCCCGCCAGCTTGTAGGAAAAACTCAAAAGCAACACAGCACAAGTTGGAAAGAGAACCTCGGCTAAAAATCTCGTTAGAGGTTATGATGACCTGTTGGTATATCGCCGCCATTAGTTACCCGAACTTAGACTTCCTCAATTGGTTTAATATAATTTTAAAACACAAATTTACTACCATTATAAAAAAGAAAAAAAAATATTCATTTTTAGTTTCCTACTCGGAGAATGTCATCCTTATGTTAAATGGTATGCAAAAGAGTTTCTGTTAAAACTATTAGTGGTTCTAAGAGTTTTCCCTACAGGGTGCTCTTGCTTTTTGTTGTTATTGCTCCATCCTTTGTAGCTATAGTTGGGCTCATGGGCTATTGGCTTGTCATCCCATCAGAGTCTTGCACTGTTCTCGCACACAATCGGTTGTTTTGCTCGCTTCGGTCGCTTGGGCTCGTCTTTGTTCATTGCTCGCTGGTTTGTTTGGCCTGGCCACAATTCGTATTTTGTTGGGTATTCGGCGCGGTCTCGCTCCGTCGGCATATTTTCATTGTTTGTTCAATGATGTGCTGGCATGTTGGGGCTTTTGGAGTTGTTGGTGGAGCGCACTCACTTATAGACTCACAAGCTGGGTTGCTGGATTGTGTTTTGATTTTGTGCTCATTGAAATTGAGTGAGTGGGTAAAAGTGTGTACTCGGTAGGCTTGGACTCCAAACTTTGGAGTTATAATAGATGCAAGGCTGTGCTGTATTAAAAATACTCAATTATATGCACTCAGTAAAACTACAGCTTAAGAGAAGTCAAATTAAGCCAAGATATTGAGAGTGCTTCTTTTTATTTACATTAAACGCGAAGAGAGGCTAGAAAATAAATAACTTTTTTATAGCTAACTAAATATAAAATTATTGTACGATGGAGATGAAGAAGTGCACAAATTTGGTCAGGCGGCGGAATTCAAGAACAGCTTTGATCAACCCAAATCTCGCCACATCGTCGTGGAGACCAAGTTAATACCGGAAGCGATGTCAACCTAGAAATTCAACAGAGAATTACTTTGTCCAATAAGTTTTGACTGAGAAAGCGATTGATCGAGAAAAAGTATGTAAAGTTTTACGGAACTTAACACATTTGCCGACGGGGAATATAGAAGTTAACTTAGCACTGATAGCGCCAATGAATGTGCTAAGTTCGAGATAAAGTATTTCTTAAATTAAGAACTAAGTTTTGCAAAACAAAAAACTAAAAAAAAATCGCCAAAATTATGGTCGTTAGCATTTATTTTATTTAATAATGACTAAATAATTAAAATATCAATACAATCGACCAAATATTAAAACAACTTTGCTACTTTGGGTAAACAGGGTAGATGTGTGCTACAGCGTGCTACACCTTCTAACCATAATAAAATTAAGGGTTGAAATATTTTCTATCGGTTTCAGAGAAAATTAGTTGCCCATATTCGGCCCCCTTGATTTAGTGACAAAAGTCACTACAAATTATCATAAGAGTGACATGACGTATACGTAACATTTTTTGTTAACGAATATTTAGACATAGAGAATAATTCATGCTGCAATACTATCTATTGGAAATCTTTAAGAAACTGAAGAAGTGCAAAATAATGATTTCAAAAAGTACAGGTTTATGTTTTGTAGAAAAAGTAATAGGATACAAGCTGTCAAAAAAGTTTGAATACAAAATTAAAGACCTTTTAAAGCAGATGATATGCTAAGCGTAATCGCTTTTCAAAAAAGTAATAAGCGGCACGAGCGGCAAAAATTTATAATAACAATACAATACAATACTGAAAATAATTATTATGTAACGATACATATCTATTCACTTTTTTTCAAAAACTTTTATTTCATATTTAATACATTCTCGGCAGTTCTGCGTTGCCATTTTTATACCCAGCGTACTAGTACTCTGCCGTGCGTTGTTAAGAATGTGGGTATCTAATATTTTTTCGAAAATGAGTTATTTATATAGGCATACTCGTCTTGAAAATTCGGGTTTCTTCATGAAAAAATATTTTGTAATTTGCAAATGGAAATAAAGTTATTGCTGAATTAAATTCTGTCTTTGGCAGTATCTACGTAATTGTTCCACAATTCCTAATAAAAAAAAGGGTATCTACAACACTTCTGCCATATCTACACTTTTGATAGGAAACCAAGTGAAATAAGAGCTGGTTTCCTACTTAAAAACGACGTATCTGCTCTTTCATTTGTAGATACTGCGTTATTAAAAAGTTTTCTCAGACTTTTCATGATAGGTTTCCTACTATTTTACATACAAAATATGCAGTATCTGATTTTCTAACTAATTTTTAGTTGAATCAAGTTTGGCATCTGCATTTCGCATACACAGAAGCCGAAATCAATGTTTTTTTGCATAAATAGAAAGATTTGGTTCTGATCTTTCTAAAATGGTTTATTATACTTTTCATGAACAAGAAATGGTATTATAACTTTGGTCCGATGTTTGTAAGTATGAGAAGAAAAAGAGATAGACCCATCAATAAGTATGCCGAAATGATCAGGATGACGAGATGAGTTGATTTAGCCATGTCCGTCTGTCTGTTTGAACGCAAACTAGTCCCTCAGTTTTTGAGATATTTGGTTGAAATTTTGTATGCGGCCACCATTTTCCAATATAGGAATCATTTGTCGGAACCAGCTAGATCGGACCGATATTACATATAGCTCCCATACAATCGATTGTTCCGATAAACGGATTTTGGGCTATAACTCCTGTAATTAAAGAGGTAGGAACGTGAAATTTTGGAGGTATCGCTATTTTTATATGTAAAATATCGATGTTGAAAATCATCGAGATGGGATAAATATTTCACAATCGATTTCACGGGTCATAACTTTTAAACTGATTACGGTAGAACGATGAAATTGGTACAAGATATATTAGCTAATAGGGAGTATACCTGATGTGATTGGACGAAATGGCTTCCCAAACACGCCCACCTCCCACGTCCATTTAATATTCGGTTTACCCGAACTCGGACTTCCTTACTTGTTTAATATCTCTTCGAATTTAGAAGCTATCGAAAAAACTCTCTGTTTCTGGTACTAAAAAACGGTTATACCCCCATGTAGTAAACAGTTTTTTTTTTGGTCGTAGATGCAACTGATCAGTGTGCTTTGATTTTCATTATCAAATACCTCATAAAACGACTGCATGCAGTATACAAAAATACAAGATTCAGTGCAGAAAGACTAATTTAGAGGCATGGACAGAAACATATAGTTATACCCTGAAAAAAAGGCGCAAATCCTTAAAACGGTGAAGTTGGCCAAAGAAATAAAAAAAAGGCGTGAGCACCAAGTACTCGTGAGGTTTGATGTGTAAACATGTGTATTCTGCATGAAACTTCATTTAATAAATCGCTCGCCTATGAGTGATTTTTGACTCATCAATGAGTCATTTTTAACTCATCAAAGAGTCGTTTATGACTTATCAATGAGTCATTTTGTACTCATCAATGAGTAATTTTTGACTCATCAATGATTAATTTTTGACTCATCAATGAGTCATTTTTGACTCATCAATGAGACATTTTTGACTCATCAATGAGTCATTTTTGACTGATCAATAACTCATTTTTGACACATCAATGAGTCTATTTTGGAATTTCGACTTTAGCTTGAAATCATCTTCAGAAAACTTGTTACTGAACCTGGTCGACTATGACTCTACTTGATTTCACTAGCTGGAGCAGGAACATCACAAAATAATCACTTATTATATCTCCTTCTCTCTCTGTATTTTTTCTCATCCAAAAAAGTATCTAAACAATATGCATGACAGTACAAGTTTTTGCTGCTGCAACTTTTTGTAACAACCAAAGCCTTGCGATGAGGCAGCTTCCTTCCTACTTCCTCTGCTCTTTTTTTTACTAATACAAGTTTCTTATGCAGCAGCAAGTTTTTCCTTGTGATATTTATTTTTCGTTTCCCCTGTTGTTATTGGATTTTTTGTTGTTGTAATTTCATGTAGACTTTCGTGTAGCTGCGCTCATTTATTATAAAATACAACCCTTTTCTCGCTGTGACACGTTGTAACCGTTGCTTTGTTATTGCAGTTTTTGTTGTTACTCACATAAATATGTAACTAAGTCTGTTTATTTGTTGTTGCTTCTGTTGTTTAGTGCATTGTCAATGCATGCGCGTTGCAAGCTGACCGATGTCATTTTTCGGTATCCAACTGTGCTGCTCCAAACTCAGGCAGCCAACACAGAGGCAGGCGTGGAGCATAACAAACAAGCAACAACAAGAGAAAGAGTGATAACAATATTGCCAACAACAATAAATGTTGCTTACTTAGTATAGCATAAATGCAGTAACTCGTGCTGAGCAGCACTCAAGAAACAAACCAAGTACATAACAACCCTAACATCGACTTCAGACAATTCCTTGGGGAAGCTGTGTGTTTGCTACGGGAGCGCTTCGTGGTTTGAGGCAGGCGGAGACTTTGGCGCAGTCGCATAAAATTACAATTGTATATAATTAAATAACTACTAAATACTGGCAACGATACCTACATAAACTGCTCTTGCAACGAAAATGTTGTGGTGTAAGCCTCGGCAGTCAATATAAATTCGTTGATTTTCAATTTTGTGTTTGTATTTTTTTTTTTCATCTTTGTTGCTGTGTGAAAAAAGGGGTTGCCACATCATGTTGCTGGCTTTTTTATTTCTCAAGTATTCTTTAATTAATTTTATTGCTTTTTTATGTTTTTTGGTCGTGCATCGCACTCTGTTTATCTCTCTAAAATAGGCTGCCTTGCTATGCAATCTATGGTCTGCATGGCGTATACGTAACTTTTTTCTATTGCTGCCATGGAACGCTAGTGCTGGGTAACACAACGCACAGTGAGTTTCGAAAACCTTAATTTTTATGAATAGTTATCTAAGCTTCGGATTTTAGTGATCACATAATTTTCCAGATAGGTTTTTAGTTAAACAGCGTTGGCCTCGGGGTAGAGATACCCTACTCGAAATTTTGTAAAAGCTAAACAGCCGATCCACTGGCCCGATTTTTATACCCAGCGTAAAAGGGTATTATAATTTTGTCCACATAACGGTACTACGTAACGGCACAAAATAATCGAGATATATATAGAGTTCCATAAATGAAAGTTCTTAGGTTGGAAAAAATGGTTCATTAAGGCATGTCCGTCCGTCTGTCGGTCAGCCCGTTTCAAATTTTGAAATATCATAATCCGGCCACAATAGGACACAAGACACTTTTTTTTAATTAAAACCCTGCCAGACATGAATGACAGCCCCCTTCAGTTTTTTCATATTGCCTTTCAGAACCTGATGGTAGGAAAAGGGATAGGGATGGGGTAGGGATAGGGAAAGGGATTGAGATAGACATAGGGAAATTGATTGAGATAGATATAGGGATCGGGTTAGAGAAACATGCAGGGAAGTAAATTTGTGGCAGGACAACGTCTGCCGGTCAATGTGGCAATGACTGGTTTTTATTTACTTTGTGTATTTTATTATGAGCATCAATCTATTTCTGAATTTTGGTGTGCTTTCCAATTTGATATCAACTTAGCAAAGCACCCTAATGAAAACCATGTTAGAGAAAAGATAAAGCGGACTTGTGGCATAATTTGTCGCTAATTTGCAGTAATTTTATCTTTCCCGGATAAATTAGCGACAAATTATGCCGCACGTCAGGTTTTGATATCTTGTCTCTAACATGGTTTTCATTAGGGTGCTTCGCTAAGTTGACACGGAACTTCCTCTCTGAAAAATGCCAAAAATAATTTCCCAGCAAAATTAATTCTTTTCCGGATAAATTACGACAAATTAGCGGCAAATTATGCCCCACGTCCGGTTTTGATATCTTGTCTCTAACATAGTTTTTTATTAAAGTTCTTTGTGAAGTTGATATAAAGTTAGCAAAGCATTCCAAAATTTCGAGGAAAAAATAATCGGCAAAATTAATTCTTTACCGAAAAAATCACGGCAAATTAGAGGCAAATTATCCACCTGGTCCCGACTCAATTGTATTAGGGTGCTTTGCTAATTTGAGAAATGAGCGATGTTGTGCTTGCGAATCACGCTTATTTTTTGTATTATCGAGAAATTTCTAGAGCTAACTTATTTGACAAGTTTCATGGAGACATGCTATTTTTTGAGTTGAAATTATTTGCAGTAAAGTTTTGTGTATAAGTCCAAGGCAAGAGACACCCCTAGGGAATGAACGATTTCAAAATTGTTTGGTAGAGTCTATAACTGCTATGATGATAACTTAAGTTTTCAAGGAGGTACTCCTAGGGTTGGACCGATTAAAACAGTTTTTGGTTAAGTTTCCTTTTTGGAGCTGAGTTTAAAATTTGTATTTAATTTTTTTTTTGAAGGTCTAAAGACGGTACCCGTTTGAGGGAGCTGATTTCAACAATTTTTAATACAGTCAATAACTTTTAGGACTGTAACTTATGCGCCATGTTTCATGAAGATATCTTGATTTTTTGAGCTGAAACAAAAAAATTGTATTTCAAGTGATTTCGTGGGTAAAGAAACCGACTTTCTGAAAAAACTTGAAAACTCTTCAACTAGAAAGTTGCAATTTTAACAAGAAAAGTTTTTGCGTAAGAACGTTGACTTGTTTATGTGCTGTTCATGCTGAGCCTGCATTTTGCAATTTAGCATTTAGCCCAAAATGCAGCATTTTTTTACATACCATTTTGAAAGCTACAGTACGAACAAAAATTGCCTTGTATGAAGAAAAACTGAAAAAATTATGCATACTTATGGGCGAACCGCTGTTTATATTAGGATATCTTCTCACTAAGCAAGTCAACGTACTTATGCAACCATATTTCCTGTTAGAAGTTGCAATTTTCGAAGTGAAGAGTTTCCAAGTTTGTTTAGAAAGTCGCTTTTTTTTACCCACGAACTCACTTTTATAAAAGAAATCGAGTTTATCTGAAAAGGCAAGCATACTTCCACTTGCGATGTAGGAACGCATCTTAAGCATTCGAAAATTAGCTAAATGCGCATTTTCAAAATGCGGCAGCATGAACGCATATTCGAAATGTACGACCGAAAATGAAAAATGCTGCTTTTAAAACTCAGCATGAACACTACATTAGTGAGAAGATACCCTAATATAAAAAGCGGTTCTCCCAAAAGTATGCAATACTTTTTTTCATACAAGGAAATTTTTGTTCGTACTGTATCTTCGAAGATGACAGAGTTGTATTTACATTTATAATGCTAATGCTAATGCAGAAATAAAATAGCATTTAGTGGCAGTTAGCTTTCAAAATTTGTATTGAAAATGTCGAAATAGATGCTACATTTTGGGCTAAATGCTAAAATGTGAAGATAATACAAATGTAAAAATATAAAGCACTTCATGCGCTTATCAGAAAGGTAAAAACTTAAAGGTACTGATATTGATTTTTTTCAAAGCATATTTTTTTCTTCTTTTGTAATTCTTTCTTTCCAGCTGCATCATTCACGACTTTAAATCTAGCCCTTCCCTAATAATATAAACGTAAATTCAACTTGTTTGCCATTTGTTTATGCTTCTTAAATCTGTCTGGATATAAGCACATTTATCTACAAAGATCAACAATTTCATCAAAGTATCTTACCAACAGCACACACGAACCAGCACTGCGGCATTGCATGATCATAACATAGCCAAAACACAAAAATTCTCTTTTTGGACATAAACCAAATATGGTGCGTTGGTAGGCTTGGAAGTCTGGCTTCAACGGCATGGCCGCTGTGTCTACCCAACTGATTTATGGCCGATTGATGGAAATCAGTAACTTTGGGGCAATGACAGCCAATCAAAATAAGGATGCGGAAAGTAATATCTACAAAAGTGATCTCTGAGCGGCTTTAAGTGGCTGCATGGAAAGGAATGGAAAGAAGATGGCTGATCATAATGAGATTGCCAAATACTTATAACAATAAAATGAATGTTAAAAAAAATAAATAACATGTTTGTGCTTATATTTATTTAATGTTAATAGTGATTTATTTATTTTTTTTTGTTGTTTTTTTTACGAGTATCTACAACTAAAGGATCGCTGAACAAAGCATTGATCTTTAGATCATTATCCTGGCACAAAATGGCAGTTGGGCATTTTTACACTTACACTCAGCAGGTACAACTTAGTGTTACTGCAATGATCTTTTCATTTCAACACCAGTGAGTTACATTTCGAGTACTAATATATCCCAAACTGAATTTTTGTCTGGAACGTACATTTTATTGGTAAGTAAGATGACATCTACCCTATAGCAATCTGTTCTGAACAGGTCCTGAGTCAGTAATCAGTTCTAGCCCTATTTCCCTCCTGTTGTCATCAAAGCCATGGTCATAAAATTTGCGAATGCTCCCTTATGTCGAGACCGAAAACCAATGATGGTCGGTCGTTGGCCCAACCTCATTATGTCATGAGTCTAAGAAGACCAGCCTTTATGAGTAGTATGGAATGCTTTCGTGGATCTCGCATACTCAAATCTATTATACTCAAATCTATTATATATTATATATAAATATATGCCACATGAAAAACTTTGGGAACCTCGGTGTGAGCGAACCGTTTGACCGATCCTAATGAAATATGCACCGATGGAAAGGAAATTGACAAAACTGGGGTATAGGCGGTATATTTTCAGGGGCGTCCCCGAAGTTTAAGGATGGTCCAGTCACCACCACAGAGGCCGGCTCAAGAGAAAACTTGATTATTCGAAAGGAGGACTGGCCAAACTAGCTTAAAATTTGCAGGCTGTTTATCTAAAGATTTTATTGGTCGAATTTTCGATCACAGGAGTTACTAGCTATAATAAAAGGAACACGATAACAATATGTATAATGGAAACTATCCAAAGGAGAATCACTCTTGCCAACAAGTGCTACTTTGGACTGAGTAGGCAATTGAGAAGTAAAACCCTCTCTCGACAAACAAAGATCACGCTCTATAAGTCTCTCATCATACCAGTCCTGATGTACGGCTCGGAATCATGGACAGTGTCAAGAGAAGATGAGATGGCCCTTGGAGTATTTGAGAGAAAAGTTCTCCGGAAGATGTATGGTCCTTCCCGTGATGCCCACGGTGAGTATCGAAGGAAATTTGCCGATGAGCTGTACGAGCTTTACGCAGACCTGACCATAGTTCAGCGAATTAAAGCCCAAAGGCTGCGCTGGCGGGGTCATGTTATGCGAATGGACAAAGAAGTTCCGACTGAGATGGAAACAACAAGTGGAGGATGACTTGAACTCCCTTGGAGTGTCCACTTGGCGTCAGTTATCACTAAAAAAGCCAAGATTAGATAATAGAAACTATGCATCCGGAAGGCAGCTTCTAGAGACGAAGTCTTTTCTGGTCTCGTGATAAAATAATTCAGTTTGGCCACAGAGATTGGCGGATTAGGCAGTTCTTCATCAGCGGGTCAATGTGTTGAAAGAATTTTCGTTTTACCATGAGTTTTTGTTTCAGTACAACTTTGCTCAAGACGGACAAAAACCCAAAGTCAAATTAATGAGGGCGATAAATGTTTGACCAGACCCTTCCCCGCCCCTCCCCCCAAACAGGTTTTTTGCTGCAATTTCATTCTGCAGAATCAGTGCTCTGAATAATCGCGCAGTAGGTTCTTTGCTATTTTTTTCCAAATATGGCTTTTGATAAGTCCCAGTGGTACACAGGCCCTCTTCGGTGTTGTAACATCAAGAGGCAGCTTTTATTTGGGCTAGACTGATTCCAGTCTCACTCGGGAGTTCGCGTCACTCCGCCGTAAGAATTTTTCCATCGCTGTGTATATGATCGTTCGGTAACATAAGGAAACAGGCCTTCAACTTCTTTCAGTGGGTGCCTACTAGTAATCTCAACGGTCATATCGATGCACCGTATTAGAAGAAGAGAGAAGATTGATATCTTCGCACAGTAACACCCTGCATGCCTCCTCAATAGCGCAGATACCTGATTGAAATACATTCGCTGAGATCAGACGCGTATATAAAGGGGTACGTTATGAATGCACCAAAGCTTCCCGCTCCATTCGCTGTTTTGGATATGTCCGAGAAAACTGAAATATCTAATTTCTATATGAAGGTCAGATAATATTGCTTTTGTGAGCAAAAGATAGATTTCATCTTGAGAGCATATTTCCAAATAGCACTAACCTCTTCTTTAAGGGGCTTCCGGTGAGCCCTGTGGTCCTCTCCCATTCACTAAACTTCTTCAGTGCCTCATGTACGTTTCCACTAACTAATCAGGTTAAGTCACAGACAAGTTACTAGTCGTACTACGTCTTCCGCATGGGCAACCACTTTAAAACAATCTCTGTTGAGTTGAGGAAATATATTTTAGATAAAACGAAGCCAGAGCTGTGAAGACAGGACACCAAGCTGTGGATCCGCTCTCTACGAATTTTTATACAGTGTACACTCAATCTCACCAGCTCAATGCCGTCCCATTTAAGTTTACGTTAGAGGCTTCAATGCCATGGGCAAAGATGACTTTTTCTCGAGGCAAACTGCAACATGTAGAACAGCCTCGGAGGAGCGGCCCTTAAGATAAGCACGCTGAGCTGATAGCAACTTCGAATGAAGCAAGCTCTTTCTAGTGATCTATTCTTAATGATACAAATCCACATATGTATCCATCGGTGTCTACAAATGGACGCAGTTACATTTTTACCTCACTCTTGCATTTCACATTATTGCTTCACAAAACTCTTTCACCTCAATTAGCCCATCAAATGCATTTTAGCACGCCCCGCTTGCCGCTGCAGTTTTGTTACGCCGTGAAAAAAATTAAATCACCTAATCTCTAGCAGAGTAGGTGTGCCACCTCGCCACCAAATTGCCGCCGCTCAACGTTTCATTCCATTTATTTTTCGCTTGAATGTCACTATTCACAATTCCAGACATTTTTAGTTGTTTCATTTAAAGGCGATCATTAATCGACTATTTGTACTTGTGGACTAAGATCTAAATATGTGGCATACATAGTAAGCGATTTTCCGTTGAGGATAATTTCACATCCAATATGTGGCATGCGGTATGGGGCATGTGGAATATGCATTTGTGGCGAGTGAAATATGTACTTTGTTGCAAGCACATACATACATAGTTCAAGTGGTGGCTAAACGTGATTAAATTCGAGTGCAATACTGCTTGCTTAACCACTTGCATGTAAATGTATTGATTGCTATGAAGTATGCGCCCAGCAGTTAGTCCAACTAGTTTTATACTAAGCTAAAGTCGTTACTGCATTGTTAAGTATATAAGAGTGCCTTATAAATTGCTACTGTGTAATATAGAAGTGCCTTATTTTATTTAATTTTACTTTATTTTATTTTTTATTTTATATAATGATTATATGTTAAAGCTGGCTGGATTGAAAACACGTTGTTTTTGTTTTTTCCAATCTATTTCGATCTTCAATTGAAATCGTCATCAGGGAATTGTTTACACAGCAAATATACCATTTTCAGTTGGATTTTAGAAAACCAAGAAAAAATTAAATTTTTGCTTTGTCAAATCCAATTTAGGCTTTCTAAAATCCAATTAACTGTGCCCTGCCCTTTCCAAATGGGGTAGATTGGATTTCAGAAAGCGTCAACTGGACTTAAGAAAACATAAATAGACGTTTTTTTTTTTCAGTTTTCTAAAATCCAATTGACTCTTTCTGAAATCCAATTGACAATTCTGAAAACCAACTGACGCTTTCTAAAATCCAATTGACAATTGAAGCATCATCGGGAATAACGTTCTAAATTACTTAATTTTTGCCGAAACCGGGTTTTGGCATATTCCTTTTCAAATAGCTCTCCCACCTTGGTCAATCACTAAATTTGCCAAAATTATGAGGCCTATTAGCACAAACGGGAAATCGATAGTAATCAACAAGTTTATCGAAATTGTTTACCAAATTCGGATAACTTTAGTGATATCTATCGAGTTTCGAGTTTTGGCGAATTTATTAATAGGCGCCTGTTCACTCTTACTGTTAAAATGAACTTAAAAATAATAAGTTAGCGGAAAAAAGGATTTTTTGCCTTCCTGAACAATTTTATTTTATTTTATTTTATTTTATTTTATTTTATTTTATTTTATTTTATTTTATTTTATTTTATTTTATTTTATTTTATTTTATTTTATTTTATTTTATTTTATTTTATTTTATTTTATTTTATTTTATTTTATTTTATTTTATTTTATTTTATTTTATCTTTTTATTATTTTATCGATAGTAATCAACAAGTTTATCGAAATTGTCTACCAAATTCGGATAACTTTAGTGATATCTATCGAGTTTCGAGTTTTGGCGAATTTATTAATAGGCGCCTGTTCACTCTTACTGTTAAAATGAACTTAAAAATAATAAGTTAGCGGAAAAAAGGATTTTTTGCCTTCCTGAACAATTTAATTTTATTTTATTTTATTTTATTTTATTTTATTTTATTTTATTTTATTTTATTTTTTTATTTTTTTTTTTTATTTTTTTTTTTTTATTTTTTTTTATTTTTTTTTGTTTTATTTTATTTTATTTTTTTTAATTTTGTTTTATTTTATTTTATCTTTTTATTATTTTACTTTAAATGAAATCATTTTATTTTTTTTATTTTTTTAATATTTTTTTGTTTTTTTTATTAATGTTTTTTTTTTAATTTATTTTATTTGGTATAATTTCATTTTATTATATAAGATTTTAATTTGTTTTATTTAATTTAATTTTATTTTATTTTTTTTTTTTTTTTGCTATGTTTTATTTTATTGTTTTTTTTCATTTAATTTGTTTTTATTTTACTTAATTTTTTTTATTTTGTTCTATTTTATATATATATATTTTTTTTCTCATTTTTTTAACTTAGCTTTTTTTAATATTTTTATTTATTTTTTACTTTTTTCCATTTTTATATATTTTACTAGTACTAGTACAAGGGTATTATAATTTTGTGCACATAAGGGAAACGGCACAAAATAATCGAAATAGATATAGAGTTCCATATATTAAAGTTCTTGGGTTCAAAATAAGAGTTCATTAAGGCATGTCCGTCCGTCCGTCTGCGTACACGATAACTTGAGTAAAAATTGACATATTTGAATGAAATCTTATATACAGGTTACTTTTTGGCCAAGGTACGTTGCTGTTGAAAATGGGCGAAACCGGATGATAACCACGCCCTCTTTTTCGATATCGAAAATTTCGAAAATCATACAAATTGACATAACTTGAGTAAAAATTGAGGTATTTGCATGAAATTTGGTATACATATTGCTTTCTGGCCAAAGTACCTTGCTAGAGAAAATGGGCGAAATCGGATGATAACCCTTTTTCGATATCGAAAATGTCGATAGTCACATAAGTTGACATATCTCGGTAGCTGACATGGCTAAAATGATATCTATTTATAGGTGAATCCCCCTGGTCATTCTTTAATGAGTTTTCCATAATTTTTTTAAAGTGGCACCGCCCACTTTTATGGTAATTGAAAATTCGACTGGTCGTAACTTTTAAAGTGATTACGATAGAACGACGAAATTTGGTACAAAGCATACTAGTATGGTTGGGAGTATAGTTGATGAAATTGTATAATATCGCCCTCCAACCACGCCCACTTTCGATATAGAAAACTTTGAAAATCACCTAAATTGACATAATTCGGTAAGGGAAACGGCTAACATGATATAGTTTGGTAGGATGAATCCCCTAGTCATTCTATTTTAATAGTTTGATAAATTTTTGGCTCCCTGAAATAAATCCCACGAAATAAGTCGCACTTTTAAAAACGAAATAAGTCCCACCAAAAATTGCTGAAAAAAATGAAATAACTCCCACGAAATAAGTCCCACTTTTGAAAACGAAATAAGTCCCACCAAAATGAAATGATTTAAAAATTTACTTGAAATGAAATAACTCCCACTCAAAATGAAATAAGTCCCACTTTCATAAACGAAATAAGTCCCACTTTTTCACTGTTTAATGCGATTTCAAATAAGAAGTACTTGGCTCTTCGAAAAAAAACACACGTCGAATAAAATGAATAATCAAAGCAGAGAAATAATAAAGAAAAATCGTATGCAAGCTCTCAGAAGGCTTCTTAATGGAATGGATATTACGAATTTTGATAGAGTTCCAGAATTTATTATTAACATGGAACACGAATTCCAAATTCCTACTAAAAATATAATAAAACACATACATACGTAATTTATCAACAATTTTTTTTAATATTGTTTTTCCAGTAGTTAAGTTCGGTACCTATTTGTACACAATTCTTTAAAGTTTTTTTTATATAGTAAGTATCAAGTAGTTTATAACAAAAAAAGGAGAGCTATGAGAGATAAGGACAAACAATTATGGTTGTCCCTTTTACGAAATGTCCAATATATAACTTTTTGCAATAATGAAATCATAACATCTTTTTGTAAATATTCTGTAAAAGGGAATATTGTACCTTTTGCATCCATTGATGCTCAAAATATTTTATATGAAATAACTCCCACTTTACAAAACGAATTTATTCCCATTCAAAACGAAATAAGTCCCACTTAAATTAAAAACGCGTAACGAAATAAGTCCAACCAATTGACGAAATAAGTCCCACTTTTAAAAACGAAATAACTCCCACTTTCAAAATAGCAATTTCTTGTGGGACTTATTTCGTTTTTAAAAGTGGGACTTATTTCGTGGGAGTTATTTCAGTGGGACTTATTTCGTGGGAGTTTTTTCAGGGAGCCAAATTTTTAAAAGTAGGCGCGGCACCGCCCACTTTTAAAGGAGGCATATTTGAAAATTTCACGGGCCATAATTTTTAAATTGATTACGGTACAACGATAAAACTGTAACGAGGTATACTAGCATAATAGGGAGTATACTTGATGTAATTGGACGAAATCGCTTCCCAACCACACCCACTTCCGAAATGGAAAATTTCGAAAATCATATGAAAACTACCACTGGATATTTAATGTTCAGTTTACCTGAACTTAGACTTCCTTACTTGTTTTATTTAATTCTTTTTTTATTTTTTTTTTCTATTTTCATTATATTTCTTTTTACTTTAATTTCTGATTTTATATTTTTTTGTTTTATTTTTTTTTCATTATTTTTTTGTGTTTTTTTTTTATTAAATTTAATTTTGTAATCTTTTTTATTGTACTTATTTTTTTACCTACTGCTTACTTTTATTTTACTTTATTTTGTCTTATTTTTTTGTTTTTTATATATTTTTTTGAGGCTATATATATGTATATAAAATTTAGAACTGTGCAAGTGCTGTAAGTAGTGCAGAAGCACGCCAGTTGAACATCTTTTATAGCCGGGATGTGTGGTGCATTACATACACCACTAATTGCTTTATTTGCACAATAGTGAGCAAATATTATTCGAGCTGTAATTACCACGATGGATAAAGAGTGGGACAGTGTATTTAAAAGCGCTCCCACTAGTTAAAACATATATTTTTTTGGCAAAGCCAATGCTGTCAATGTTTTGCTGCGATCCCTCGCACTGAACTCCCCTGCAAACATCGACTACCGAAACTCACTAACACAATCATAAAAATTCCAACTCACTAATACCAATGAATCGAAAGTAAATAAGTTTTTGGTAACATTTTGGTAGCGCTCCTTAAAAACTACCAACTTAGATATAAGGTATATTCCAATTATTTTTTGAGTAGTTTTTGGGTATTTTTCATGCAATCCACTTGGTTTTTACTTAAATAATACGACGTCTTGTGAAAAAATTAGGTTTGGGTAAAATTTCGGTAGCGCTCCTTAAAAGCTACCAACTTTGATATAAGGTATGTTTAAGATATTTTTTTAGTAGTTTTTCGGTATTTTCCATGGAATCTACTTGGTTTTTACTTTAATGATACGACGTCATGCGAAAAAAAGTTTCAGTAAAGTTTCGGTATATTCAAGTATTTTACAAGTAACATACTTAATATTTGCCACGTGTTTTTCAGAAATATAGACTACGTAGAAGTAGGCTATGCACAGAACGATCAATTGATCTTTCAAAAATTTTCATTTAGTCAGTTTCGGCTGACAATGGAGCACTCGTCGTCAAAGAACGAAAAATTATTTAATTTTGCGTACGTGACCCTGCCAATATAAATTGTGCTAGAGCTGGTGGTGAATATGTTGCGGAAACTACTGGCGTTTTCACCACCATCGATAAGGCATCCCCACATTCGAGGGGCGGTGTCAATAAAGCTATTTTCTCAGCACCATCCGCTGATGCGCCCATGTTCGTTTGCGGTGTCAATTTTGATGTTTACAAACCCGATATGAAGGTCGTTTCGAATGGCTCTTGCACAACCAATTCCCTGGCACCATTGACTAAAGTTATCAATGATAATTTCGAAATTGCTGAAGATTTGATGACCACCGTACATGCTTCAACTGCTATGCAAAAGACCGTTAAAGGATGTGGTCCCGCACAAAACATCATTCAGTGTAGATAATTATTTTAGAATCCCTGTGTTATAGATTAATTGATTTTTAGCTCCTTTTTTATATATGTAATTAATAAAGACGTATACTAAATTTTTTATAAAAAAAAAATTAATACATTCGTCATTAATTTAAAATATGGAGCTCACAAAAAGCATGTACACGGAGGGAAATCTATGGATCGAACATCCATAATTATTGATATCACATTAAATAAAAATTGATATTTCTATCCCATCAATGAACATGGATGTTTCGTCAATGCTTTTTTGATAAATCACTATTGAAATGGTATCCATATAAACTATTGATAAATTCTAAATAGTTTAAAAAAACAAAATTTTATATAATTTAACATCTGGTTTCAAAGAGACTCGAACCATGCTCTACTGGCACGTTAGCCCAGTATTCTACCATTCGGCTACGGCATATTATATAATTTTTAGAAAAATGTTCAATCATAAGAAATTCAAAAAATTTTGAATTTGAAAAAAACCGCTCCAACAAGTTGGAATATTGTTAGAAAATCCATAGTAAAAATTGTTGAACTATTATGATTATGCGCCCCAGAAAAATTTACATTTCATCCATATATATTAATACGCTGTCTCTACCATTATTACTATGCAGTAAATATGGATATGGATATACCGACAATAGAAATTCATATCACGACCATTGATATTGACATCCCGTTCAAACATATTAGTATTCTATCCATAAATATAAAAAATAGTAGATCATATCGAAATGGTTGACATGTCATTTTACTTTTTATTGGAAGCAAATAATATTTGATAACTCGCTCATTCTGAATGAATATTGCATCAAACTCGGCGCTATCAATAGTGATATTGTCACAACATTCAATGCATTTCTCTCAGTGTAGCTATATAAAGGCATATTTACCCGCAATCTACAAACAGGTATCAAGTAAAATACTTGAAATTAATCATGATAACTATATGTAAAACACTAGTAAACTACCGGTGCTTGTTGCTATATTTTGGACTAAATTACAATTAACTTTTAAGGAAAATGCTAGTATTTTTCATGAAAATTACTGAAAAACTACCTAATAATTTACAGGTAGTGTTTTGTTATAAAACCTGGAGAATACCAAAGAAACTACTGGTAAATTCCAGTGTTCGTATATTCTATTGTACTTGAATAATTCACATGTACATGAAGTATATAGGGTAATTCTATCCCGACTCCAATGCTTTTTAACTGAATACTTATCTGGAAAATTCTCTGATAAATACGGCATTATTACCGGTAGTGTGTTTGCTGGGTCTTTGTTTAAATTAAAAAAACAATTTTCCATTTTCGAGTTTCGATTTTTTTATGTTGCCTCTGTTTATTATTCATTAACTTTATTGGTGGCGCTGTCTGTTGCAATTGTTCGAAATTATTGTAAGTTGAACTAGTGCTGATTTGAAGGTGTGTTGAAACTTATCCATTTTCCTCGTTGCAAGCTCAACCAACAGTAATTTGATGGTCTAATTCAATCAAGATTTGTATCTCAACTTTTTGAAATACCCATCGGCAGTGAATATATGTAAATATCCAACCAGTGGCATCTCAAAAATATATTTGACACAGGGTCAAAGGTTGCTGACATATAACTTATTTAAACGGCGCTTAACATTTTGAGAGGGGTAGGAAAGAAAACGTAACATTTTCTAATTCCCTTTGCTCTCTTTAATTTGGACCACCAAGGAATCTCAAATGGATCTTCACTTGCTCCTTCCACTAAAGCCTGGCCTCATATCTGCTTCCACCGATGCTACCGAGCTTCAGTCATTCGCATAAAGTGGCCTAAAACATGTCAACAGTACGTTTTAATTTCAGCTCATACTGATCTAAGAATCTTTCACTCGAATACTGTCAGAATCATCTCAGCGGGTTTTAAACAGATCTAGACAGACCTTATTCATAGAATGTATGAAATTTGTCTACGAATCGGGAGGTTTTAGTTTTTGCGCCAACAATCCGATAATTCGACGGGTCGAACAACTAACAACAACAGCGCATAGTCATAGCGCCCATCACCCCCATTTTTTAATTATATTGCAGCACCTCTGTGGTCATCAGCAACATTTACATAGTTCATTAATTTCCTTATGTAAAGGAACCCCCTATGTTGGTATCGCTGCGAATATCAAGTGGGGCGTAGTTTTTGTGATGTTTTAAATTGCTGTTGACAAACCAAATTAGTAATTGTGTCATTTATATGAAGTTGTATATGTGCGGATGTGTGAATGTATGTACGTTAGGGCGGGTCAATTTTATTTACATCGCGATTATAGTTGCCCAAAAAACCATAGGTCTAAAATTTGTTTTTGCATGTTAACAAAAAAAAAAAAAAAAACTAATGGCGGCGATATACCAACAGGTTATCATAACCTCTAACGAGATTTTTAGCCGAGCTTCTCTTTCCAACTTGTGGTGTGTTGCTTTTTTGAGTTTTTCCTACAAGTTGGCGGGACCTACAGTTTTTTGCCGACTCCGAACGGCACTTGCAAAGCAAATGAATTTTTTGCTGAGAAGCTTCTCATGGCAGATATACACCCGGAGAGTTTGCCAAACTACTGCCGAGGGGCGACCCCGTTTAGAAAAATTCTTTTTCTAAATAATTTTTGATGTTACTTTTGCCGGGCATCGAACCGCCAAGACTTGGTGTAGAAGGCCGAACACTTAACCGCTACACCACGGCGGCTGCATGTTAACACCTTTTTCCAAAAATCGAGTGTATTGTTGTAAAACTGCATGAAATTTAGCTTTCTCATAACGCAGTTTGAATTATTAAATAATCTAAAATGTTCAGCATGGAAAATTAAAATACATTTGTACTGCACCAAATTTGGCGAATTCAAATGAGCCATTTAGACACCGTTTACATTTGCAAATTTGCATTTGGCTTCAACTTCCCTGGAAGAACCCTCTGCCAGAACACAAAGGCACCGAAAAAATTTGCACTACTAAATACCCATAGAGTAAAAATACTAGAAGAGTCAAAAAGGCCTATGTCTTTTTCTGGTAGAGTTTGCCAATTTTCTTTAAAAAAAACTTGTTTAAATTTGTATTTACAGTGGGATAGTGCATAAGTTTTCACACGCCGTATAGTCATTAGGGATGTTGCTGGGCTGTTCTGGTCAAATGTGATAAAATTCCAAAATTAGAAAATGAGATTTGTATGAGAAAAGCGCCATATTTTGTTGTTATTTTGTGGTCATTTTTGTAATATTTTGGTGTCATTTTTTGGTCACATTTGTATTTATTTCGTAGTCATTTTGGACTAATTTCGGTTTTTATACCTTTCATGAACATGAAATGGTATTATAACTTTGGTCCGATGTTTGTAAGTATGAGAAGAAGAAGAGATGGATCCATCAATAAGTATACCGAAATGATCAGGATGATTTAGCCATGTCCGTCTGTCCGTCTGTCCGTCTGTCTGTTTGAACGCAAACTAGTCCCTCAATTTTTGAGATATCTGGCTGAAATTTTGTATGTGGCCCCCATTTTGTAATATAGGAATCATTTGTCGGAACTGACAAGATCGGACCAGTATAACATATAGCCCCATACAACCGATTGTTCAGATATAAGGTTTTTTGACCAAAACTTCTGCAATTAAAAAGTTAGGAACGTAAAATTTTGCAACTTGAGTACTTTCAATTTATGTAGTGTGTAGAGGAAAATCAAGAAGATCGGGTAAATATAACATATATCCCCATACAACCGGTTGTTCCGATATAAGGTTTTTTGGCCAATACTTCCGCATTTAAAAAGTTAGGAACGTAAAATATTGCACCTTTAGTACTTTCTACATATGTAATGTGTATAGTGTAAGTCAGTACAATTGAACACGTATAATATATAGCCTCCATACAATCGATTGTTCCGATAACTCGGATCCTATTATTTTGTAAGTTTTTTTAAATTATAACAAAGATGTGTAATGTGTATAGTAAATATAGTTAAATTGAAACAGGCTGTACTGGGGATCGAACAGTGATAATCGTGACGCTTATTCATGAAAGGTATATAGCCTTCGGCACAGCCGAAGACAGCTTTCCTTACTTGTTTTATGCTATTTTGTGGTCATTCTGGAGATATTTTGTGATCAATTTGGGAGTAATTTCGGAGATATTTTGGTGTTATTTTGTGGTTCTTTAAGGGGTAATTTCGAGGATAATTTGGTGTTATTTAGTGACCATTATAGGGGTGATTTCGGGGATACTTTGATGCTTATTTGTGGGGATATTTTGGGTTCATTTTGTGATCATTTTAAAATGCCTACCAGATATGAGATATGGTGGTAGAAGGGAAAGCCGGAAGACCTGGTTACGACCTTTACAACGGCACTCTCAGATGCTCTCGATAAGGTTTGTACATTGCCAAAACCACGCTGTAAACATAAGCCACACTGGTGGTCCTGCGACCTAGACTCGCTCCGCAAGTCCTGGAGGAAACAATTTAATAAGGCCCCGAGCCTTGGCAAGGTGACTCAACGGCTCGGATATAAAGATAAACTACAAGGCTATGAGGCAGGCGAAGAGAACTTCGTGGAGAAATTTTTGTACTGGGGTTGAAAATGTCGACTATAAAGCGCGACTGACGCGAGTGCTCTCAAAAACCCAAACAGCTACATAACATAACTTCTTAGCACGTTGGATACATCCAGGCCCGGATTAAGATATTTGCCGCCCCTAGGCAGTTGCGAAAATTGCCCCCCCCCTATGAAACTTTTTTAATGGTGGAATAAGTTTGGTTCGGAAAGTTTTTCAATAAATAAAATGTACCTTTCTGAGAGCGAATTTTTTATTTCATTATAGTCAGTTTATCAAAATCAATTAACAATTAGCATTATGTAAGCGATTTTTACGTCTCGATTTTCGGACGGAAAACTCATCGATAATGGAATCAAAATCTAGAGACATGAGCAAATCTGACTCTATAGTCAACAAAGCGAGTGCGTTTAATCGTTCTGCAACCAGTTTTGATCTCAAGTAGTTTTTCACTCGCCGCAGTACGGAGAATGATCGTTCAGCGCTACAATTTGATACGGGTGTGCAAACGAGCATTCGGTACGCTATATCAACATTTGGATAAACTGTGTGGAGCTCATTGCTTCTTAGTAATTTGAGCAGATCCATAGGAGAATTTTTCTCCATATTCTTTTTGACGCAATAACTTTTAAATAAAATCATCTCATTTGCAAAAGATGCTTATTATATACTTATTATAGACTTTATTCATCGTATATTTATCACAAATGTGCAACCCAAATACATAAATAAAATGAACAACTCTTTATTTTTGGTATGAAACGTATCGCAAACGTTTAGAAACGTTACCGAAACGGTACCAAAACTACTAATTCATTCCATATCTAGTAACAGGTGAACTGAACGACCGAATCAATAGCTCGGGGAATACCCGAACTTCTAACTCTCAATCAGTGCTACCGCTTTGGAAATGTTCCACCAAATCTGGTAGATTTTATATGAAAGGACGTCATTAAAAGCAGAAATTAATTTGAATCATATAGAACAACTATACATGTATGTATGTACATACACAAAAGATATTTCACTGATCTTTTCGTATAAAATCTAGTTTTGCCAAAATTCTTTTTCGGGAGTAATAAATATAATAGAATAAATGTAAGAAAAATAATAAATGTACAAAAAATTCCCAAAATTTGCCGCCCTTCAATTCCTGCCGCCCGAGGCAACTGCCTACTGTGCCTATATGGTTAATCCGGGCCTGGATACATCAGCTAAATGGCTGGTTTTTCTGTATGTAGCCCGTCTCACTCTTAACTACATTATTTTCAATAATTTGTTTAACTTGAATAAGCTTTTAAAGCTGGAATTATTGGTGATGTTTTTACGACAAACATCACCGCTGTAGTCGTATCCTTAACGCAACCCTCTGCGATACATTTTTAACGATCATTGGTGCGGTAACCGTAAACAGCTGATTGACTGCAAAAACTTGTAAGCAATAAGCAAAAAGGTAATCAGCTGTTTATCGTTACCGCGGAAAACCAAAAACCAATTGGTTGCCTACGATCCGGTTACGACCTTAGCGTTACGATATGGCACCAATAATCGATTGCATTAAATCCCATAAGGTTGGTCGAATCAGCTGATTGGATACGACTACAGCGTTACGACAAACATCACCAATAATTCCAGCTTAACATTTGACGTTCGCCGCTCTCTGTTTTCAGAACTGGCAACAAATGTTTCAGGCGAACTGGTATGTTCGCTATCCATAATCATTCGAGCCAGGCGACTCGACAAATAAGGCGACTCGAACTACTCAATCGACTCGCAAACGGTAATAGACCCCTTAAATTATATTCTGAATCTGATATGAAATTTGAGTGCGCACTCATTTCTGTGTTTTTGGCTGTAGATCAGTGTTATTATTGTGAACTAAAACGCGAAATATTATTAGAATTCTCCAAGATTCCCACGACTCAGCACAAAAAAATAATGCTGATTAATAACTTAAACGTTTTGTTAAACGATTTATTGCAATCTTAATTAGTCATGACAGTGAAGTGATCTAATTGGAACAACTCACGTAAACGTTAAAACCTAAATCAGACAATATGGCGTCTACCACAAGAAATTTCGAAATATCGAACACAAAAACATTGCAATATAGCAAAAGTAGATCATTTTTTTATATTAATTTATTTCAAGAAACCTTTTAAGATAATCAAAAAAGAAACTCTACAAAATAGGAAAAAATTGCCCTCGTCCGGTGGTAAATTGGAAAATTAATGTGGTGTAATCATTGCCGGTCGAACGGGTGTCAGCGGTGTTGGACGCTTTTTTTCTGGCAAATTTATGTATCAACTTTTTCTTTGAAGAGTTTTGACTATAATGCGCAATTATATAATACTTTTATTTGTAGGTAGGTACATAAGTTTTGCATACATTTCAACGTTTAATGTAAATTTATGTGCGACCAACAGCAGACAGATGATAAATAAATAATAAATGGTAATCGAGGCAGGAGCTTGAAAAAACGGTGGATAACCGCAAAAGTCAAATTTTTTTCATTATAACATTAGTAAATGAAAACCACGAGAATACGAGGTAAGGTCGATAGTTTTGTACAAATGTAAGTATGTTGTAAGTAAAGCCATTAGTCGGCGACTATTTTCCGAGGAGTCGAAGACTAATAATATTACAGTACCTGGATGACCGAGCTTGCTCGGTGCTATCAATTTAGCGCTAACTTACCTTACCCAAAATGACCCTAAAACAATCCCAAAATAATCTCAAAATAATCACAAAACGACCCCATAAAGACCCTTAAATGCTCCCAAAATGATCCGAAATTGAACCAAAAACGACCCAAAAACGATCGCAAAATGATCCCAAAAAGACCCTTAAATGTACCCAAAATGATCCGAAAATGACCCCAAATTATCCAAAAACAAGTAAGGAAAGCTGTCTTCGGCTGTGCTGAAGGCTACATACACAGTAAAAAGAAAAGTCTAAATTTAATAACAACGCCGAAAAGTATTAAATTAATATCATTTTCCGTTTAATTGAGAGAAAGAGTATTAGTTTGGAATTATTTTAAGACCATTTGGACTAATTTAATTGCCAAAATGGAGAGATAAAGAGAGAGCGATTTAGTATTATTTTGGTATTATTTTAAAACCATTAGTCCAAGTTTAATTTCCAAACTTTTTCAGGGTCTTAAAATAATACTATTTGGTATTAAATTTAAAAAAAGTAATCTTTCATTTTTTACTGTGTATTCATGAATAAGCGTCACGATTTTCACTGTTCGATCCCCAATACAGCCTGTGTGTATTTAACTTTAGCTCATACCGAAACTATCGGAACTATCGATATGGGGGCGATGTGTTATATTGGTCCAATCTCATTGATTTTTAACACCGACATTCCACATTCTAAAAGAGCAATAGTTACGAAATTTCACTTTCCTACATATATAATTACAGGAGTTATCTACCAAAATCCGTTATTGGAACAATCGATTGTATGGGAGCTATACGTAATATCGGTCCGATCTTGCTGGTTCCGACCAATGATTCCTATATTAGAAAATGGTGGCCGCATACAAAATTTCAGCCAAATATCTCAAAAACTGAGGGACTAGTTTGCGTTCAAACAGACAGACAGACGGACATAGCTAAATCAACTCATCTCGTCATGCTGATTATTTCGGTATGCTTATTGATGGGCCCATCTCTTCTTCTTCTCATACTTACAAACATCGGACAAAAGGTATAATACTATTTCTTGTCATGAAAGGTATAATGATCCCGAAATGTCCCTAAAATAATCCCAAAATAGTCCCGAAACGACCGCATAAAGACCCTCAAATGTTCCCAAAATTATCCAAAATTGAACCCAAATTAATCCGAAAATGACCGCAAAATTGTCCCAAATTAATCCAAAATTTAACCTAAAATGATTTCAAAATAGCCCCAAAATTATCCCAAAGTGACCCCTAAATGATGCGAAAATGATCCTAAAATAATCCAAATAGATACCAAAAATATACAATATAAATACAATACGGTAAAATGGTAACCCTAGGCGGCAGCCCTACTTGAAAATATTTTAGTTGGCATGTCGCTGAAAATACCTTTCATTTGATACCCATACTGGCATATCTTGCAACAAAATAAAAAAATAAAAAGTTAAGACAGGTGACAACCCTGTAAACCGCCCCAGGTGGCAGCCCCCAAGTCGGTAATGAGGATGCAGCTTGCGCTGCGGATGGGACTGCATAGATCACTGCTGTTTACAATGAACTTCGTTTATCGGGATTTATGTATTTGTTTTGGACTGAGTGGAGTTAAAGCTACTATTTGGTCAGACTAAAATTTCCAATTAGATTTTTATTGGTACGAACACTTAGAAAAAATTAGATACTTAATCAAATAAGCAAAACAATTGTAACAGAGTGGAATAAAAAATGTAAAACAAAACATCAAACAGACGTTAACTTAAGGGATTGCAAAAACTGCATTAAACCGAAGAAAAAAAAAACATTAAAAAAAAGTTTGAGTAAACCCCAGCATGACTTTGTCATGGACGCCAGTACAGCAATGAAGCGTTGCGGTTGACAGAAAGAACATCAAAAATACCCGCATAGGGTACGTATGCTTATCTACGGGTATCTTCAAATCGAACTCAAATTATTATGTATCAATAATTAATTTTCACTCAAAATTATAAATTTGAAAACAACTGTTTTTGTACATAATAGGGGTATTCTCTCTATATTTTTTTTCATAAAAATCACAAGAAATTAACACAATACTGTCAAAATGTAAATTTTTTTTTCAAAATTTTTTCCAGGAAGAACAAAAAACACACTTATTTTGATGTTGCATGAAAAAAATTTTACAATTTTGACACTAGTGTGTTAATTTCTTGTGTTTGTTATAAAAAAAATTTTGAAAAAATAAAACTTGAAAATAAACTTTGAAAATTTGTTTGTATTTTTGACCAGTCGAATAAATTATACTTTTGAGTAAAATTAATCTTTTGAGTTTTTGGCGAAAACAAGTCGAAAAATGCTACAAGCTACGATGTACGATAATTGTAATTTCGTTCTTGTTAAAGGATCTTGTCAAACCACTTTGTAGTTCACAAACCATTTTTAAAGTTCATAATAAAATGACACGAGCAAAAAATGTACCATCAATAAAGCTCATACACACTCTTACAATAAAAATCCTAGCCACACTTAAATAGCAACAGAATGTCTATTTTAAAAATTGCGATATTTGCATGCATTTTTGTATACAGGTTACTTTTTGGGCAAGGTAGGTTGCTATGGAAAATGGGCGAAATCGGATGTTAACCTCGCCCCCTTTTTCGATATCGAAAATTTCGAAAATCACATAAGTTGGCATGTCTCGGTAGCTGAAATGGCTAAAATGATATAATTTTATAGGTAAATCCTCCTGGTCATTCTCTTTTGTTTTTCATTCTCTTTTGTTTTCCATCAATTTTTTTAAGTGGGCGCGGCGCCGCCCCCTTTTAAGGAAGGCCTTTTTTGAAAATTCGACTGGTCGTAACTTTTGAACTTTTTACGGTAGAACGATGAAATTTGGCACAAAGGATACTAGTATCGTTGGGAGTATACCTGATGAAATTGGATAAAATCGCCCTCCAACCACGCCCACTTTCGATATCGAAAAATTTGGATATCAACCAAATTGATATATGTAATTCGGTAACGGAAATGGCTAAAATGATATAGTTTGGTAGGATGAACCCCCTAGTCATTCTATGATCATTTTTTGATAAATTTTTAAAGTAGGAGTGGCAACGCCCACTTTTCAGGAAGGCATATTTGAAAATTTCACGATAAAATATGGTACAAGGTATAGCAGCATAAGAGGCATAATAGCTGATGTAATTGGACGAAATCGCTTTCCAACCACGCCCACTTCCGAAGTGGAAAATTTTGAAAATAATATGAAAGCTACCGGTGGGTATTTAATGTTCGGTTAACCCGAACTTAGACTTCCTTACTTGTTTAACTTGTTAACTTCGCCAAAAAATCAAAAGAATAATTTGGCAAGAAAATTATTCGACTGGTCAGAAAGTTCACAAGAAGTTTTCAAAGTTCATAATAAACTGAACAATAGTAAACACTATTTTACTATATGTTATTTTACTTTAAATTATTTTATCTTCTTAAATTTTATTTAATTTTATTTTATTTTTTTATTCTATTTTATTATTATTTTTTTTATTTTATTTCATTTTATTTTATTTTATTTTATTTTATTTTATTTTATTTTATTTTATTTTATTTTATTTTATTTTATTTTATTTTATTTTATTTTATTTTATTTTATTTTATTTTATTTTATTTTATTTTATTTTATTTTATTTTATTTTATTTTATTTTATTTTATTTTATTTTATTTTATTTTATTTTATTTTATTTTATTTTATTTTATTTTATTTTATTTTATTTTATTTTATTTTATTTTATTTTATTTTATTTTATTTTATTTTATTTTATTTTATTTTATTTTATTTTATTTTATTTTATTTTATTTTATTTTATTTTATTTTATTTTATTTTATTTTATTTTATTTTATTTTATTTTATTTTATTTTATTTTATTTTATTTTATTTTATTTTATTTTATTTTATTTTATTTTATTTTATTTTATTTTATTTTATTTTATTTTATTTTATTTTATTTTATTTTATTTTATTTTATTTTATTTTATTTTATTTTATTTTATTTTATTTTATTTTATTTTATTTTATTTTATTTTATTTTATTTTATTTTATTTTATTTTATTTTATTTTATTTTATTTTATTTTATTTTATTTTATTTTATTTTATTTTATTTTATTTTATTTTATTTTATTTTATTTTATTTTATTTTGTTTTATTTTATTTTATTTTATTTTATTTTATTTTATTTTATTTGATTTGATTTGATTTGATTTGATTTTATTTTATTTTATTTTATTTTATTTTATAAATTATCCTGGTCGCATTCGCAAAAGAGCTGTCTGGTCAATGACGCACTGACTCTATACTGTGCCAATGTACATATGTATGCCTGATTTGCTAAAACGTTGATGACACACAACAACCACAGCCACGAAGCAGCAATAGTGGACAATGAAATATTAAAGAAACAAACTCAAGCAGAATGAATAACAAAACCGCATGGAGATGATAGCCGATAGCCGAGAAAACAAAATTAAACAACAACAACCAACTCAAACTAAAAATAAATGGATTAAAACGCAAACAGCAGTAAAGCCATGAATACCAAAACCACATACAAACATAACTAGAAATGCAACTGAATCGTTGGCCAGTTGGTCGCTATACTACAAACATAGATACAAAAAAGCAACAACAACACCAAAAATTACGCTTACAAATACCATTAAAACATTATTTATTAATGCTCTTGTAGATTTCGCCCAGCCAGTCGCTTTCTTTCACTAAAACGCCCGCACTCTTCCAGGATTTCCTCTACTCCACAACCTAATGGGGCACAGTCAGCTACTCCGCCTATTTTTTGTATGGTTGGCGTAACTGTGAGAGATGATAGCGCAATTTTTTTGTTGCTGCCATGAATGTGAGTAAACGAGCGAGTGAATGAACGGGTTGTGTATGAGTGCGCAAAGCAAGGAAGCGAAAACCAGTGTGTTGCAGTAAAAGAGAGCAACAACAACAAGATTGCTTTTGAATAGCAGTAAAAATCTACACAATGGCGGCGATGTATGTGTGCGTGTGTGCTCAAGTACAAATCCAAACACATGCGTGAGGGTCACACTCAAACACACACTCTCACATCCAAAAATTTAAGTAAACAAAAACCTGCTAGCGAGATGAATGGAGTTTGTTGATTCAAGTGCTCTTTGCTTGTGTGCGACAAGGATGCAGCGTGTAAAAACGGGTGAAAGAAATTGAGTATCAATTTGAGTGGCTTAGTGTGATTGCATTACAAAGGGAATGCAATACAAATTGGGAAAATGAAATTGTTTGAGTAAGAGAGAATATAAAATTTTTTTGTTGCCATAAAATTTTCTCTTTAACTCATTTTGTGAGTTTTTGGGTTTTGAGTGTGTTTTTAGTATGAGCACTTTATTTTCACTCAGTTCATTGTTCATTCTAAAGTGGCACTCTTTGCCTTGCAAATGTGTACTCAAAGGCGTGTAAAAGATTGTGATAAGCATTTTTCCGAAGCATATTTTTTATTCTTACTTTAGGAAAGGTATTAATTTTGATCATTGATTGATTGCCTAGACGGTTTATAAAAAGCATGACAGCCATAGTTTTTGGCTAGAACCGATGCCAATTGAAGACCAGCTGCAACGGAAAGTAGAGCTATAGCTATGTTTTGCTTTAAAACTATACGAGGGATGGAACCTACTAGGCTCGTGACCTTTGCCAACCCGGCAAAGCCCCTGCGGGTTAGGGGCTAGAATATGCCCGAGTTAGGCATACTGGTAGTAAGAGGCGACTAATATGCACATAGGTAATGACGTGCCTCTCACCTCTCATTACCCATCTTCTCCTTCCTTACGGATGGAGGAATGACATGACCTAGAAGGCTCCAATGGTCATAGCAAATCACTCCCGAGACAGTCGGGCAGTACCCCAAGGGAGTACAGGAGCGTACCGGGTTCATATCCGGTCAAAAACTGTCAATTTCGGCATCACTTCCCTTAACCTGCAGGGATTATTTTTTTCTTAACAACAACAACAACCCCGGCAAAGCTACGATTTGTCCACTCCGTGGGTCTTTTTATGCCTCTTGGGAGCGGGATTGCCTTTTCCCTCGTTGACCTAGGTAGCAGAGCTAGCGCCCTCTCCACCGCATTTTTCACATTCTGCTAGAACGTTTGCTCACATTTCTTCGGGACCTTTGCTGCTCTTATTTTATACCAGTACACAGGGCGACTAGGAGATATGTCTTGAGAGCAACTGATCCGTCAAAAAAGTTTTGAATATTTTTGTATATCCAGACTATCTCGGTGGAGATGAAATTTTGAATATAGAAAGCATGGTTGTTTCTAAGACTATCCACTTAGGCGGTTTACAGGGTTGCTACCTATCTTAATTTTTTTTCAATTTTGTAGCAAAATATGCCAATATGGGTATCAAATGAAAGGTATTTTCGCCGACATACCAACTAAAATATTTTCAAGTAGGATAGCCAACCAGGATTGCCATTTTACCGTATTGTATTTGTATTGTATACTTTTGGAATCATATTTGGATTATTATAGGATTATTTTGAGATCATTTAAGGGTCACTTTGGAATTATTTTGGGGCTAGTTTGAGATAATTTTGGGGTAAATTTTCAATTAATTTGGGACAATTTTGGGGTAATTTTCGGATCATTTTGGAGTCATTTTGGGATAATTTTTGGGTAATTTTGGGAACATTTGAGTGTCTTTTTGGGGTCGTTTTGAGATTTTAGGATTATTTTGGGAAGGTTTTGGATCATTTTAGGGTACATTTAAGGGTGTTTTTGGGATCATTTGGGAATCATTTTTGGATCATTTTGGGATCATTTTATGGTCCTTTTCGGATTATTTTTTGGTCGTTTTTGGTATTCGTATCATTTTGGGTCGTTTTGGGTTTAATTTCGTATCATTTTGGGAACATTTAAGGGTCTTTTTGGGATCATTTTAGGATTATTTTGGGATCATTTTGGGTGAGTAAAGTTAGCGTTAAATTGATAGCACCGAGCAAGATCAACATTCTTCTTCCTTAAACGCTCTCTTGGAACGATACGTCGACGAATCCTGAAAAAGTAGATTTCCTTCATGGTATATAGGTACCCAGCTTTTTCTTTTTTCAAAGAGTTTTCTTTTAATCATCGCTCTCTGCATGGCCATCTCTTTTTGTTGTTGAATTGATCACTCGCATGTTGAACTGTCGCATCCATTGCTATTGGTATTTTTTTTTTTTACTTTTTTTTTTTGTTTACAGTTTTTTGTATTGCGCTTGTAGCTATTACTGTTGTTACTTACTTACCTACATACCTACAATAAAATGTTGCAGCAACTTTTTTTCCTTACTTGTCTCTTACTCACTTACTAGTTGTAATCGATTCCAATTGTGCTGCATGTCTTGTGCCGTTAAATTCTTAATTGAAATGTGCACGTTTTTATTGGACTTTTTTTTATAAATTCTCTTGTTCTTTTTGCTATTGTAGGCAGTTGTTAAAGAAAAAGTTAAGTTACAGTTGTTTAAACTTGTGTTACCAGCACTAAAATATTTCATTTCTTTTTTCATTAGTTATTGTGTTATATAATTTTTTATTAGGAGTTTTTTAATAACTTTATTCGATCTTCTCCGAGATGGGAAATGGATCGATTGAGCTGGTTTATTATAGGCACATAGTTGATAGCATTTTTGTTTAGGGCTGCAGTTGCAGGCTTTCATGATCTATGGATCTTGTAAGGATAAAGCCTGTTTGTTCTTATATATTTCCGATCTAAAAATCGGACATATGAAGATAGTCAAGAATTTCATAAATAGTCCTATATTGCAAGTAAATGATGCAATAACTCCTACGCTCAGGATCATGCGAAATTTTGAAGTTTCGATCGGAGATCGAGTGCTCTGGGACACGGGGAACCCTTATGCTCAATCCGATTCGGAGATTTGATATACGGATGGATCAAACCTGGAAGATGGTAAAACGGGAGCTGGTCTCTATGGACCAAATTATCTGTCAAGTGGAATTCCATATAATAGAATTATATGACAGAGAATCCCTCCGAAGAAGACTATCCTCTAGGCGAATGTACATTATGTCGGACAGTCAGGCCGCCCTACATGCCTTGCAGTCTTACATTACAACTTTGAAGCTTGTCGATGAGCGCGTCGCAGTCCTTAATGATCTGGGAGCCAAAAACAAAGTTTTGTTAGGTTGGGTTTCAAGGCATGAAGGGGATGACGGCAACGAGAAAGCAGATCACCTGGCAAAACATGGTGCTCTAAAAAGAGACCATAAGCCACTGGGAAAATAAACAGTTTAGGCTTAGCAGAATAGGACAGAGGCAGGCCAAGCCCTCACGAACAGCATCGGCCAGACTCATTAATCTAAGAAGGGTGGATCTAAGAACTCTCACTGGGTATTCCACGGGAGATTGCGATCTCCGTTATCACCTGAGTAAGCTGAATCTGTCAGACACAACAATTTGTCGATTTTGCGAACTGGACGATGAAACGCCGGTTCATATACTCTGCGAATGCTTTGCGTTAGCAAGAAAGAGAGTCTGCTACCTAGGTGGGGTCACTCTAAATCCATTCGTGATATGGAATAAAAAACCTGAGGAAGTGTTCGAAGTTATAAAGAGACTCCGCATACAGCAATAAGCTGAAAGGTCACACAATAGATCGTATAAACGGTCGCGGTGTAATAAGGCCTTATAATAATAATAAAATTAGGGGGAGAGCCAGACAACTCTATACAAGGTTCTAATACATACTCCAACAGGCTAGGACTAGGCTGGGATATGCATGTGCTAAGCCCCACTCCCTATGTATACATATGTACGTTCCCTTTGAGGATATATGCGATATGTGTCCCGAACGGTTTATTTATTGCCCTTCCACCATAACAATAACGGTTATTTATTTCAATGGCCAACAATTTCCTTTATCGCGTTGGTTCATAAATTTGCATTTACAGTGAAATTGTCAAATGGCAACACGATTTAGCTGCAATATGAACAGCCAAATTCAACCCGTTTGCATTTAACTATTGCAAAATGTTGCAAGCCGGGCTAAATATATATCTATGTATGCCAATGTATGTACCAACCCCTTACAACTGCATTATGTTCAGGTTACCGCCTTTTTGCTGCGCCCAAAGGTGTCTACCATCGAGGTGATGTAATTATGGATGTACTTGGCGTAATGATAAAGTGGCCACCAATAATCATACGCCGACAATAACGAAAAAACGAGAAAGGAAAATTAATTCGAAACTATAAGATAGCGTATAAGAATTTTAGTTTGGAGCTTAAAGGGATGTCGTTGTATTTTGACTTAGCGGTGATAGTTGAGCCACCTGCAGAGGCAAAGAAAACTTTAGTGAGGGCACCTCTACAGCGGGTTTCACTTATGTGTAAGATTCTTTCTAAGTGAACTCTATTGATCTATTGATATTATTCGATACATTTTATATATGTATGTACAATATGGTGAGCCAAACCCCGATTTTCGTTTTTTTTAAGGGTAGGTATACAGAAATTCGAATTCCTGACCATAAATGAAGTACATATCGCTCATTTGCTGCAACATCGTCTTAACTCAAAAAATGTGATATTACAGAAAACACATTTTTATTTCAGTTATTGAATTGCTGTATATTTATATGGGATAAGTAATTATCTAAGCTGGAGTTAAATGCTGGGCGGCGAGCAGTTTTTTATTATAGTTGTTGTAATATTATATGGTTGAGGGAGTTGGCCGGGGTTGCCGATTCGAATCCCACCTCAACCAAAGTCTTTTTAATTTTATTTAATTTATTATTTTTATATTCCATCAAGTCTCATGGACTGTGTTTGGTTCTTTTTAATTATTGGTATGTACCATCAAGTCTAGTGGACTGTGTTTTGGTGGTGACACTCTGTATGTATTAATTGGGGCGAGCACTTTGGCTCTGAGAATGCATCGTTGGCTATTCTCACTTCATTAGAAAACCCCTCAAAATTGTTGGTGGTGAGCACTTGGGCTCTGAGGCATTGGCGGCTATTGGCTTACCTCATTTTGCTTGTGAAAAACCACGTTTTGTGACTGCGACTATAAGCTATGCATTCCGAATATTCCATAAATTATCTGCGAATTACAATAACATGTAAGGCAGATGAAATAAACGAAACCATGTTATGTCGCTTAAACAGCAATCAATTCTACACCCAGAGAAAAAATCACAGTTATATCAACAGTCCTCTACTGTTAATACCAAAAATTGTTGAATTGACGGAAATCTGGTCAAGTAATGTAGATGTACAGTGAATCCAACAAATTTAACAATCATTTAACAGCGAAGACACTCTCACAACAGATTTCTGCTGTTAATCCAACAGATTTAAGTTAATCCAACAGATTTAACACACTCACAGCAGACTTCTACAGTTAATCCAACAGACTTCTGCAGTTAATCCAACAGATTTAATAGTAATTCAACAGCGAAGATATTCCCATTACTGCAACAAAGCAACGTGGGAAAGTGTCATTTAGAACAAAGCTGTAATTAGACGGTGGGAAGCATAAGTAGGCGATGGCATAATGGTTATACAGTAGACACCTGCGTTGAGTGTTCAAGAGCCCTGAGTTCCGATTCTCGGTGAATTCACAATATAAGAACTCTGAAAAAAAATGTTTGTTTTTGTTTTGAAAAAAAAAATTATATTGACTTCACCGAGCATCGAACTCGGAATACCTAAAACAACAAAATTGTCTGCTAAAACAACAGCTAAAACTGTTCACGAACGAACAGCATCTATTTGGATGGTGTTTGAACGTGAACTCTGTTGTTTTAACCTGTAATCCAGTTCGTTCTACTGTATATTTTCTCTGGGTGTATCGCGTTGCTGCGTGAAATGTTAAAACCTCGGATATAAAACTTTGCCAGTTTATCAAACATATTATTTCCGATGTATTAGTGATGTTAACTCAAAATTTCAGTTTTTTAAGTATTTGCAGGGAACTGGGCGCTTTTGGCCTACCCTAATATGTATTTATTATGGTGATTCAAAAAAAATGTCGTCTTGGTCTTACCCCCTAAAAAGTTAGATATTGATGTGAAAATAAGCCTTGCAAAAAATTAGCGCTCTAACTTAACTCTTAGGGGTGGCTATTTTTTTCGCCCTTCCCCATATATTTTGTATGGGGAAAATGGAATTTTTGTTTTTTCAAAGTGAATTTTCTTTTAATTTCTGAAACTTTTTTTAAAATATTTTTACATACTTCAACTTTAAGAAGCCTTGAAGCTTCCAAAATGGTAAGCCATGTGCGATTATCTTAACTACTAAAATAATTACAGCCATTAAAAATTGACTGAGTTTTGTACTATTGCACACACATAGTACACAGTAACACATATAAAATCAACTAAATTTTAAATGGCTTGAGATAATCACACATGACTCACCATTTTCGAAGCTTCAAAGCTTCGACTTTAAGAGTATGTAAAAATATTTTGAAAAAAGTTTCAAAAATTAAAAGAAAATTCACTTTGAAAAAAAAATGCCATTTTTCCCCATACAAAATGTATGGGAAAGGGCGAAAAAAATAGCCACTCCTAAGGGTTAAGTTAGAGCGCTAAATTTTTGCAAGGCATATTTTCCCATCAATACCTAAAGTTTCAGGGGGTAAGACCGAAAAAAAAAACAAATTTTTTTAAATTTGAATCACCCTAGTATATATATTTGTTTATTTTCGTTTTCTTTAAATATTATTTTATTTTCCTTTTACCTTATAACTTCAAGGCTGCCACTTAAAAGGGTTGCCACCTTTCTCAATTTTTTTAAAATTATGGAGCAAGATATGTTAATATGGGTATCAAATGAAAGGTATTTTTGCCGACATACCAACTAAAATATTTTCAAGTAGGGCTGCCGCCCAGGGTTTCCATTTTACAGTATTGTATTTGTATATTTTGAGATCATTTTGGAAACATATTTGGATTATATTAGAATCATTTTGTGATCATTTAGGGGCCTTTTTGGATCGTTTTGGGTTCAATTTAAGGGTCTTTTTGGTGTCCTTTTGGGATCATTTCAGAATTGTTTGGGATTATTTTGGGTAAGTAAAGTTAGCGCTAAATTGATAGCACCGAGCAAGGTACTTTTAATTAAAGCTTTATTTGGTATTTTTTTAATTTAATTTTTTTTTTATTTTATTTTATTTTTTTTCATTTTATTTTATTTTTTATCTCATATAGTTTTGTTTTAATTTTTTTATTTTTCTTATTTGATTTTGTTTTGCTTTATTTTATTTTTTATTTTATTTAGATTTCCTTACCTGCTATTTTTAATATTATTTTCTTTTAATTTCATTAACTTAATTTTTTCATAAGAAAAATGAAAAATTGAAATAATATAAAATAACATGAGATAAAACAGTATTATCTCATGTTATTTTATTTTAAATTAAAAAAAAAATAAAATTAAAAATAACATGTAAAAATAATGAAATTTGTTGAAAACCCAAAATTATTATTGCTTGGCCTCATTTCTGCTATTTTATTTTATTCCATTTTATTAAATTCCATTTTATTAAATTTTAAATTAAATTTTATTTAATTTTATTTCAATTTAAATTAATTTAACTAATATTATATTATTTTCTTCGTTTCTTTCCCCAGTTAATGGCTTTCTTTTTGTACATCAAAACTCAATCTTTGTGGTCCACTGCAGCAAATCACCTTTTTTCTACCTTCATCCTTTAAAAAATAACTTTCTATAAGATATCAAAATAAAACAAATAAACTGAGAACCAGCCAAATTCATGTTTTACTCCGTCTAAGATATTTCTAATCTGTTCAATTAAACATGTGTCATTACTCCTTTTATTTCCGCACCTCAATGCATTTATATTTTGAGCGATAAATTTGTGTTATTCTGGCACTTAATCCGCTCAGAGGATAAATAAACCATTTAAAAAGGGATTGTAGCAGCCTAAAACAAAAATTCAAAAATAACTGATGCTTAAGAAGTAGAAGAGGAAGTTAAAAATTGTAAGAAATTACCAAGTAAAAGACATTTAACTAATTTACAACGACTAACTGCATGCGGCGTTGTTGTTACTCACAGTCATTTACTGTTATCTTAATAAAGATTTTATGCTAATGCGTTGCGTAAACACCAGACAACATGTGAACCCAAACCGAATCAAACAAAAGAGTAAAGAAAACCAAAATCTCCTTTTAAAAGATCGTATGCAGTTACACGGTAGAAGGAGCTTTTTTGCTTCGTTAGGTTGTGGCGAAAGACGAAATCTCTACGCTTTAAATTTACAAATTAACCAGCACAAAGGATTTCAAGGAGCTCGTTGTCTAAAGATGCTCAAAACGATTAACTCGAGATTAAAAATAAATGTGACAATGTTAACGAAAAAAGGGTGTGATTGCGATGATGAGAATAAAAATAAAAAAGTAACAGATATTAAATTTAGTTTGACTTAATTTTAAAGAAGTGAAAGACCGTTGTAAAACTCCAACATAGGTTGGGATCCCCACATAATAAATTCAATAAAATACACTAAAACAAAAAAATAAAAAAAAAATTATAGTAAAGCAAAAATAATTAGGACAATGGAATTATTGTATTACGGCCTTTGTATTTAACCGACATTGTAATTGCGAGCTTGAGGACTGGGAATAAAAATTTGTTTTTCTTCAAATTTCATTATTGGTTAGAATAGAAAAAGTCAATTTTTTTGGTCACACGCCATAGCTTCATAGATCGATTTCGGGAGTTGCTAGTTCCCCTCGTTAGTATGATTTAGGCAACACGTTGCTAGCCAATCGGCCAACGATGTATTATTTTTGTGAACACCAAATTCACCCTTTTTTTCTTTTCACTTGCCAACTTACTTACTTACTTAAAATAGCCTTTAACCGCCTAGGCGATTTTGGCCGTCTAACATGTTTCGCCAGTCGGTTCAGTTGGAGACACCGCGTGTTCTCAGATCTGCCTTCACTTGGTCCTGCCATCGGAGTGGTGGCCTCCCCTTCCTCTACTTCCCCCGGCGGATGCCAATAAGAATACCTGCTGGGCCGGAGCGTCTTCGTTCATTCGCACCATGTGACCTCGTCAGCGAAGCCGCTGGGTTTTAATTCGCTGAACTATGTCGATGTCTGCGTAAAGCTCATACTGCTCATCATTATATCTTCTTCGGTACTCGCCGTCGCCAACTTTTAGGGGTCCATAAATCTTACGAAGCATTTTTCTCTCGAATACTCCCAAAGCCGCCTCGTCAGAAGCTGTCAGTGTCCATGCTTCTGCACCATACAGCAGGATGGGTACGATGAGTGACTTATAGGGTGTTGCTTTTGTTCGTCGAAAGAGGACTTTACTTCTCAAGTTCCTACTCAGTTCAAAGTAGCATTTGTTTGCAAAGGTTATCCTTCGATGGATTTCCAGGCTTACATTGTTGTTGGTATTAATGCTGCTTCCCAGGTATACAAAGCCCTTACTATGTCTCAATTATTGCTGCCAATAGTGGCGTGGTTTCCAAGGCGCGAATGCGCTGACTCTTTGATTGATGCCAGCAGGTACTTCGTTTTACCTTCGTTCACCACCAAACCCATTTTTTTCCGCTTCTTTTTCTAGTTTGGACTACGAAGAAGTTACGGCGCGGTTGTTGAGGCCAATGATGTCGATGTCGTCGGCATACGCCAACAGTTGTACGCTCTTGTAATATATTGTTCCAGCGCGATTAAGTTCTGCAGCTTGTATTATTTTTTCCAACATCAAATTAAATAAATTGCACGATAGGGGGTCGCCCTGCCTGAAACCTCGCTTAGTTTCGAACAGCTCGGAGAGGCCTTCCCAATTCTGACCGAGCTGGTGGTGTTGCTCAGCGTCATTGGGCAAAGCCGTATAAGCTTTGCAGGGAAGTCAAATTCAGACATGGCGGCATATAGGCAACTCCTTTTCGTGCTGTCAAAGGCGGCTTTAAAATCAACAAAGAGATGGTGTGTGTCCATTTCTCACGGGTTTTTTCCAAGATTTGGCGTATTGTAAAAATCTGGTCGATGGTAGATTTGCCAGCTCTGAAGCCAGACTGATAAGGTCCAATCAGTCGGTTTATGTCCGGTTTCAGTCTTTCGCACAATACGCCTTATAGGACCTTATATGCGATATTCAAAAGGCTGATTCCACGATTGTTTGCGCAGTTTGCGGGATCACCCTTCTTATGGATTGGGCAGAAAACACTTAAATTCCAATCTTCAGGCATGCATTCATCCGACCATATTCTGCACAAGAGCTGGTGCATGCACCTTACCAGCTCTTCGCCGCCGTATTTGAATAGCTCAGCGGACAGGCCATTGTTTTTTAGCCGTGATATAGATATTCGCACCTAGTTGTAGTCGGGTTTTGGAACTTCGATTCCATCGTTTTCGATTGTGGGGTCGGGTTTGTCCTCTTCTCTGGATTGTTGCTCTGTTCCTCCGTTTAGAAGGGCAGGGAAGTGATCCCTCCATAACATTAATACTCTCTGAACATCTGCTACCATTTCGCCATTGTCATTTTTACAGGAGTTTGCCCCGGGCTTAAAACCTTCCGTCATTCGTCAAATTTTTTGATAAAATTTTCGGGCGTTGCTTCTGCTGGCTAGCATTTCAAGCTCTTCGATTTCACGCTTTTCCGCTTCCCTTTTCTTCGCCCGGAAAAGCCGTCTCGCTTCCCTCTTCATCTCACGATAGTGTTCACACACGCCCTTCGTTGCATTCGCAACGTTGCCTCATGCACTCCGCTGGGTTGAATTGTGCTCTGCAGAGAGCAGCAGAGACGTCCAGCTTTCCTTGCGTTTTTTGTGCGCCTCTTTTGTTGTTCTTAGGCGGGTTCGAATCTTGGCTGCTACCAAGTAGTGATCGGAGTCATCGTACGTACGTCCATAACGCTGGAAGCGTGCCGTCCGTCTATCACAAAGTGGTCGAACTGGTTGCGTGCTTTCCGATCTGGCGATAGCCATGTTGCTTGATGAATCTTTTTATGCTTGAACCAGGTGCTGTATACGACCATATTTCGTGCCCGGCGAAGTCAATCAGTCTGAATCTATTTGGCGAAGAATCATGGAGACTGAACTTTCCGACAGTGGGGCCAAATACACTCTCTTTGCCCACCCTGGCGTTAAAGTCGCCAAGCATGGCCTTGATATCATAACATGGGCAGCGCTCACAAGTTTCTTCTAATTTCGCGTAGAATGCATCTTTTTCACCTCGTCGTCCTTGTCCTCGGTCGGTGCGTGCACGCAGATAAACGATATGGTGAAAAATCATAGTTTTATTCGGATTGTGGCGAGACGCTCATTCACGGCTGTGAAGGACATTACATGTTTCACAAGTCTCTTTCCTACCACAAACCGACGCCGAATCTGCGCTCATTAGTATGGCCGCCCCGTCCATTGCATTTCTTGTATAGCGGTATTGTCAGCTTTTGCCGTATTGAGGACCTCAACTAGGCGGGCATCGCCACCTTCCCTAGTAAGGGTTCGGACATTCCACGAGCATACCCTGATTTTCTTAACCATATTCCTAGTTCATTTGCTGTGGTCGTTATCTGAAAAGTGAGTTATCATATCCGAGGCCTGTCTGTTAGATCTCATTGGAATTTTGTTTTATGTGGTGGGTCCCAAACCCTACCCACAACCCGTTTCTCGGGGAGTTGGATTTAAGTTACACTTTTATATAGCGAGCCGCTTGATCCAAGACAGACGCCCGCTTGCAGCCGCATCTCATGATGACAGACGTTGCTGTTGGAATCCCCTGTCAAGCCCTTAAACCAATTATGTCGGAGTGGCCTTGTCAGGTTGTCGCCTTCTCAGTTCACCACTCAACGGATGTTCAGTGGCTATCCAGAGGATACGACTCGGACGTAGTGAGGTGCTCGGACCGCACATAGAAGAATCGGTCTGGCCATTCCCAGTTGAATGACGGTCAGAAACTTTCCCCACTTGCGAGGACTTCTACACACGATCCCATCCTCCAACTCAAAAGAATGGTTTGATAAAAATTATTCGACTGATCAAAAGTCCACAAAATTTTCAAAGTTCGTAAAATATAATGACCAATAATAACAATAACTAAATCAAACCAATACAGTCAAAGTAAACTAATTCCAACATTAGAATAACCTTTCTCGAAACAACCAACAGTAGCAACTTAACAACTGCTCGACATAATTAAGAAACAAAATTAATGCAGCGCAAAGATAAGGGAAAATGAGCACAGCAAAAGTATCCTTTGACCTCTCATCAAATTGTCTTGCACACTTTTCAGCATCAACTTTAGATTTTATCTGAGCAAATCATTCAACTGGCAACTAATTCGTTATTTCCGTTGTTGACACTTTCAACTTCCGGTGTATGGATGGCAATGGTTCGAGCTTTGCAGCTATTTTCAGCCAAGTGGCAGTTGAGTGTCATTAGCATTGATTAATTTGTCGCATGATTTACATACAAAAACAATCAATCACCAGAAATGTTTGAATTTGGAGACAAAATTCTTTTGGATTTCGCACTTGAAGATTTGATTAGATTTCGTGTTTTCAGCCATCCATTCAACTAATTGAAGTACAAGCAGGGATCCAAAATCAAAGATTGAAGCCTATCGTCGACCGATTGCACTTTATCATAATGCGTCTTGAATTCGCCAGTATTGGGAAGCACCTCTACAGAAAGCGCTGCTGTTGGCACTGAGTTTGGCCGGATATTTAGTATTATTTTTATTTTACCGCGCAACCAATCAAACTTTCCTAACAGCAAACTCTCTACAGTCCAAACCTATTATAGGTTCCACTATCTCTACTTTTCAGAGTTATCTAGGAGCTCTGTTCGCAAGGCTTTATATTGCCATCTCTTTCAATTTCCTCTGTTAGTGCACTGTGCTTCAATGTATCCGGCTAGTGAGCTCTTGGCAAGCTAATTTAGCGATTTATTTTATTTATCCTGAATTCCACACCTTTCCTTTTCCTTACCCCTAAGTTCCCTTCTGTCGCGCCTACACTTGTTGACCTCTTTTGGCACTGCTGCTTATCATTGCATCTGTGACAGTCGAGGCAGGCGCTATCATTATCTTCATTTGTGTTCATTTCTGCCACAAACAACAATTAGAACATTAGGCATCTAAACATCAGCTTGCGCATCATTAATGATTTGGTCTTAGCCTAACATTTGTTGGAAGTATTTAATTGTGGATGGTCGTGCAATAGTCATTAGCCTCAATGAACGAGTGGTCTAAGCGCAAGTATGTATGTAGCTGATTTGGGGTCGCCTGCGGAAGTTATTAATTTACTGACTGACTGAGGAGCGACCCCGTTAAGAAAAATTCTTTTTCTAAATAATTTTTGATGTTACTTTTGCCAGGTATCGATATCCGACTACTTAGTGTAGTAGGCCGAACATACTACCGCAATACCATGGCGGCCGCAGGAATTAGCTTTTCCAAAAATCATTAAAAATTAAACCCCCATTTTTACCCATCCATTCTGGCGTTAAGCTTCCCGCAAGGTTTTGATCTTATCTAAAGTGCGATTTTATAACTCAAGAAACAATGCCGAAATGATCCAAAAAAAATTCCCAAAATCTTACCTAAAAACAACCCGATATGATCCCGAAAATGTCCGAAAACGATCCTAAGAAAGTCCGCAAATATTAATAGTTCGAAACATATCCCGGAAAAGTCCAAAAATTATCCCAAAAAATTGCAGAAACTATCCCAAAAAAGTCACAAAATAGTCCCAAAAGTGTCTCGAAATGGTCCCAAATCAATCTCAGTAACCATCCCAAAATTTTTCTAAGAAAGTCCAAAAATGATCCCGAAAAAGTCCAGAAATGGTCCTAAAATAGTCCGGAAAGATCCGAAACATATCCGGAAAAAGACCAGAAATGATCCCAAAAAATTTCAGAAACTATCTCGAAAAAGTCCCAAAATAATCCCAAAAGTGTCTCGAAATGGTCCCAAATCAATCTCAATAACCCTCCCAAAATGTTTCTAAGAAAGTCCAGAAATGATTCCGAAAAAGTCGCGAAATGGTCCCAAAATAGTCCGGAAATGTCCGAAACATATCCGGAAAAAGTCCAGAAATGATCCCAAAAAATTGTAGAAACTATCCCGAAAAAGTCCCAAAATAATCCGAAAATTATATCGAAATGGTCCCAAATCAATCTCAATAACCATCCCAAAATGTTTCTAAGAAAGTTCAGAAATGATTCCGAAAAACACCGAAATGATCCCGAAAAATAGTCCGGAAAGGTCCGAAACATATCCGGAAAAAGTCCAAAAAGGTTCCCAAAAAATTCCTGAAATACCAGTGACCAAATTATGTTATGCGAATGGAGAATGAGGCCGTCAGTTTGGAAAAACAGGATGACTTGGCCTCCTACGGTGCGTTCAACTGGCGTCAGTTCTCTCAAAAGATATGAATAGCGTGATTTTTCGTGCAACGTCCGAATTCGACTGTGAAAGGTAATCACCAATGAATGATGATGAGACGGACTTTCTAGACTGAACCAAAGTAGATAAGACGCATGACAAAATTCCAGTTGAATTCAACTTAAGCACGCGTAACACCATAGCAAAGATCAGCTACGACTTTTTCACAGCATCTTTGTAGTATTTAAAAAAAAAAATCTGCCCAATTAAATTGCTGTCAAGTGACTGAGTCCAACAAACACACACACCCAAGCTGACTGCCACAGTTGCCACAACTGTCCATCACCCATTCAATGCAACTGTGGGCTGTTAGCGGCTGTCAGTGGCCACTGGACACGTTTGTCAATTTTTGCGCCCAATCACATAATAGAAAATAACAATCAAATTAAATGTTTTAGCCATATAAATAAAAATAAAAACAACAAAAAATAATTGAAAATTAAAAAAAGTGTAAAATTGTAAACGTCTTTGAAGGATTTATTGGACAGCTGTCAATGACAGTTGGCCACAAGGTAAGTACGCGAATTCAATAGATTATATGCACGGAGGCACATCAGCTGTTAGGCACGCTGGAAATCCATCCAAAAATGCACCCACACCACTTCCGGTAGCAAGTTTATAATAAACGCGGGTGCTCATAAACTGCATTGAAGATCTTACAGCTCCAAAAGACTCGCAGCAAACTTGATTTGTTTCTCTTCATGGCGAAGCAATTCGAATGGTGCTCTACCTGCTGCATAACTCACACGCGTTGTCATTGAAGAGTTTTCAATGTCATTGGCGACGCGGATGCTACCTCTTCCGTCACCTTGATTGCCATCAAAAGTCAGTCATTTCTGATATTAATATCCTCCATTTACGGTTAAATACCTTTTAATTCTGCATACGCCTTAATTCAATGACAAACAAGAGAATGCGCGCCAATCTCGGAGTATTTGCGTTTATCACACTGTGCAGCAAAAAAAAGAAGGCTTGTGTTTGACCCAAAGCAAATAGTTATTATTTAATTTGTATACCTTTCATGAAGATGAAATGGTATTATAACTTTGGTCCGATGTTTGGAAGTATAAAGAGAAGAGATGGACCCATCAATAAGTATACCGAAATGATCAGGATGACGAGATGAGTTGATTTAGCCATGTCCGTCTGTCCGTTTGTCTGTCTGTTTGAACTCAAACTAGTCCCTCAGTTTTTGATATATTTGGCTGAAATTTGGTATGCGGCCACCATTTTCTAATATAGAAATCATTTGTCGGAACCAGCAAGATCGGACTTATATTACATATAGCTCCCATACAATCGATTGTTCCGATAAATGGATTTTGGGCTCTAACTCCTGTAATTAAACAGGTAGGAACGTGAAATTTTACAAGTGTTGCTATTTTTATAAGTGCAATATCGGTGTTGAAAATTAATGAGATGGGATAAATATTTCACATAGCCCCCATACAATCGATTGTTCCGACAAGCGGATTTTACTAGATAACTCTTGTAATTAGATTGGTAGGAACGGGAAATTTCGTTACTATTTCTCTTTTAGAATGTGGAATGTCGATGTTAAAAATCAATGATATTGGAGCAATAAAACATATCGCACCCATATAATCGATAGTTCCGATAATTTCGGTATGAGCTAAAGTTAAATTAACACAGGCTGTACTGGGGATCGAAAAGTGGAAATCGTGACGCTTATTCATGAAAGGCTATATACCTTCGGCACAGCCGAAGACAGCTTTCCTTACTTGTTTTATTTGAATTTAGTTTACTTTATGTTATTTAATTTTTTTTATTGTATTTTATTATTTTTTTTTCATTTATTTTATTTTTTTTATATCTTACTCTATTTTCATTTATTTTCTTCTATACTATTTTATTTTATTTTTTGTTTACCTTTTTCATTTTCTTTCATTTTATTCTATTTTATTTAATCCTTTTTTTAATTTAATTAAAATTTTTTTTTTTGATTTTAGTTTACTTGATTTCATTTAAAATTTTTTTTTCATTTATTATTTTAATATTTTTTTTTTTATTTATATGCGTCTATTCTATTTTTTGTTTTGTTTTATTTTATTTAATTTTTTTTTGTTCATTTTAATTCCTTGCACTTTATTTAATTTATTTTAATTTTTTATTTTATTTGATTTAATTTTTTATTTTGTTTTATTTTATTTAAATCATTTATTTAAATATTATTTTATTTTATTTTATATCATTTTATTCTAATTTATTTATATTTTATTTTATTTTATTTAATTTTTTCATTTCATTACCTTTTATTTTGTTTTATTTTTTTTTTGTCATTTCATTTTTTATATTATTTTATTTTTTTTTTTTCATTTTTTTTTTTATTTGATTTTAATTTATTTTTTTTCTTCTACTTTATTTCATTATACATATTTAAATTTTTCTTTATTATTCTATTTATTTTTGATATTAAATACTTTTTTTCTGTAGCACGGTGTAAAATGCGCACACCAGCGCACATATCCCCACATACCAACTTACAAAAATGGCAGATAAACATTTACAGCTGTCTTGCAAAAGCTCTGTCCTCTCATACCCACCATAATAATTTTTTAGCCTTATTGTGCTTTAAATGGCTTTTATTGATTGAAAATTATAGTAATTCGTATTCGCGCTTTGAGGTGCCACAAAATTGGTAATCGTACACCTTGCTGTCTAAAGTGTTGTTGTTGTTTCTCTTTGTTGTTGTCACATTTGTTGGCACCTGCTTGGCACACTTCAATCATTAGAAGCATTTGCACAACTCACATCTCACATCTAGTGCATACCACTTTCCTGCAGCCTTCTCCCCTTACTCGAGCTTAGCTTGGTCTATGTTGCAAGGTCCATTTTTGGCCACATACTCTGCACCATGCATTGACACTTTGCCCACATTACATTTGGCTAGAAATAGATATCCAGTTTGATATTCTTTCATTAGTCAAGTGGACGGTGGTCTCACGTCGTTTGCGTTTCATGATTGAATGTCGGTTCCAGGCTGTACATTGATAGTTGGTAGTTTATTAAAAGAATTATGAATTTTTGAAATTATTATAAGGGCATGCCTTTTAAAGAAGATTTCTTGTCGTGAGGTTGCAACAATTCGCTTGTTCTCTCACAAGTATCATGTGTGAAATCCGGCTCCAGCGTCCGCTGGGAAGACAAACGACACAGTCATAATTACTTGAGGAAAATGAGTGGAAACTAATTGTAAGTTTTGGAAGGGGGACTGATGGCAATCATGCTTATATGAAGTTTCGTGGGTCAGGCATTTGTACTTTTGATGAGAAAGCTTTCATGGGTTTAATATTGATCGTTGCTGCAGCTACTGCTTTAATCTGGTATCGATGGTTCGGCGCTTGAGATAATATTTTTTTTTTAGTCATAATGTCGCTGGACTCCACATTTTTCGGATGATATAAAATTCCACATTTTTTACGAAATTCTTTAGGTGTTCGAAAAAAAAACCCACAAACTTGTGGAATCGTCAGAACGTTGTTATGAATTATTATTACATAATTTTATTTTCGCTTATCAAACGTGACCACAATCGACAACTAAGCAATAAATACTGCTATCTGAGCGAGTACGATGAAGAAAAACTAAACAAGAAAAGAAAATAAGGAGTAACTACTAGTGATATGGAAAGAAAAGCGCTGACAGCTTCTGAGGAAGCAGCTGTGGTTGGGTAAACGGAAAACTACTGAGGTAACAGATGGTCGACCTAAGTAAAGAAAAGATGAACCATGTTAGTTGATGATAAGCACATTGTTAAAAAAAAACCGCGTATAGCCAGTACACGTGAAAAAAGTTAAACTCAGAAAGAACGAAATTTGAATAAGGTGTATTCGAGAATGATTTAGATTCATAATTTCTTACTTCGGGGAAGTGGAGCAGGGAACCGATCAATTCGAAAATATCTTATACATGGTGTGTTTTCCTTCAAATTCGGTACGTGGGTAGAATTATGCCTAAACTAACAGGGGCCAATATGAATGGGATATAGAGGAAGAGAGGCTTGGTAGAAGGAGAATGGAGGAGGAGAAGGAAGAAGAGGAGAATGAAGAGAAAAAGGGAAGGAGATAGTGTGAAGGCGACGAGAGAAAGGGAGGAGAGTTGTAAAAGGGGTTGTAAATTGTGGTTAGGTGGCAATCCTAAGTGGCAACCCTGCGTGAAATTGTCATATTTGGAATACCTTTCAGGTGATACCCATATTGGCATATCTATCTCTATAATTAAATAAATTGGGATAGAATTTCACCCTTATTTGATTTGCACAGCTAAACATCGTGGTGAAAATCGCCTACGCCTGAAAGTGGGCTACAATTTCTATTTCTGTTGCATAATTTCCGTTGCATCATCAGCCATTTTCACAAATTTTACTCTCAATCAAAACTTCATATCGCCGCCTAAGAAGTTAACCTCAAAATGTCTATCATTGTTTACCTGTCCAGCAGACGGAAAGATTTGTTCGAAAATTTGCTCAAGTTAAAAATGACTGCCTCTCTCTATAAAAATAAACATGAGAAATAGAAAATGTCCTGCAGGGCCTCTATAAGACATATATTTCTCATACATACCTCACAGTAGATACTCATAAATCACTGTTTGCATTGGTCAGTCTGCGCTTGACATATAAAAGTAGCCAAATATGAAAACAGGACAAAAAATGTTTCTCCTGCAAGTGTCTGCTGCTGCTTACTTATCACTTCAAGAACTTGCCTGCGGCTTCTATACTCGCTAGCATACGTGTGTACTCGTAAAAGGAGAACTAAGAATTACCCGCCGGACATATGATGTGACCTTAAGAATCTACTTATAAATTTTTTAGCGGTTTTGTCGCTTACATAAGAAAGTAAGAAAAGTAAGAAAGAAAGTGTGGGTAGTGGAGTTTTGTAAAAGAGACCAGAAACTTTAAGCAGCTTATTAAGCTGGCAAGCAAAGCTCAAACTGATACCACACATGTCCTGCCACACCACATGCCTTGTCTTATGCATAAAAAATGGCTCCGATGTGGCAAGCAGCAACAACAAACGTCAATAAGGTGCACCTTTATTAAGTTTTGTGGCAAACTAATAAAGAAAGTTTTCATATCTGCAACTTTGCATTAAACATGAATTTGGTTGCAAGGATATGTCGTACATACATGAGAGCCTTATTGAGGATTTAGTTGGTTGTTTTTTATCAGCTGTTAAGATGGCATGTGGTCAGTTTAATGTGGTTGACAAGAATAGGTACGCATCCAAATCATGATTAGAAATGTATTGACAAATAATAAATTAAATCTTGGTACGATAGAAGTTATGTGAAATCAGATGCGAAAGTCTAAGGACGAGTGGAATCGATAATTATGTACCGGGTTGGGAGATAATGTGTCCCAAGATAATGTGTGCAAAGAGGAGAGCGTTAGAGAGAGGAGTAAGCTTTAAAGTTAAAGTTAAAGTTAAAGTTAAAGTTAAAGTTAAAGTTAAAGTTAAAGTTAAAGTTAAAGTTAAAGTTAAAGTTAAAGTTAAAGTTAAAGTTAAAGTTAAAGTTAAAGTTAAAGTTAAAGTTAAAGTTAAAGTTAAAGTTAAAGTTAAAGTTAAAGTTAAAGTTAAAGTTAAAGTTAAAGTTAAAGTTAAAGTTAAAGTTAAAGTTAAAGTTAAAGTTAAAGTTAAAGTTAAAGTTAAAGTTAAAGTTAAAGTTAAAGTTAAAGTTAAAGTTAAAGTTAAAGTTAAAGTTAAAGTTAAAGTTAAAGTTAAAGTTAAAGTTAAAGTTAAAGTTAAAGTTAAAGTTAAAGTTAAAGTTAAAGTTAAAGTTAAAGTTAAAGTTAAAGTTAAAGTTAAAGTTAAAGTTAAAGTTAAAGTTAAAAATAAAGTTAGAGTTAAAGTTGAAATTAATTAATAAAACTCACGTTCGACAAACTTTGTAGGAAAGTGGATTCTTCAAAATCTTAGGTAATTGGGCCGTTAGAAATGCACCTTCGCTAGTCAGGCCTCGGAAGTATTCCTATGCCACTCAGCTGTTAAAATGAGTTCGAGAAAGACTAGGATACTCTAGGCGATTTTAATAAGAAAAGAACAATCTTTGTCTCCCAATAACATAGCTCAGATCGTTGTTAATTAGCTTTGAATCAAAAATCAAAATAGTTTAACAAAACTTAAAAAAAGTTTCGAGCCACCCCGTTTGTGGTAAAAAGAACACTTAAAAGTTTAATAAATCCAAAGACTTTAAGTTGTGCTGACAATCAAGTCATTAAAAATGATATTATCTTTGGGCATTGTCTTAGATTGTGACAGAGAAATTTGTGCGACAAGAAAAAAGCATTAGGGATAAACTTACGATTTTGACGCACCAAAGTGTGTTCATTCCATGGATCCAAGCAACACCCACAACAAAATCTGGCCCAACAATGGATATTAAAAGCACACAGCTAGATAAGGGTGGTTTGAGAATCAAACTTATTTGAACAAATGCTGAAACATTTTTTAATATATCGTCACTGCTTATGCAAAACCACCTATCTGAAAGCAATCACATTTACAGGAGAGCAAACAAACTAATTTCCTTTTAATCCTGCAACTGAATTTTTGTTTCTGTTTTTAAAAGGTAATATTTATGTGAATAACCTAGATTTGAACTAAATTTTTGCCAATTTCGTTATTTGGGAGCTTTTTTATCTTAAGATAGGTATCTAGAGGAGTACGAGAAACCCGTGGCTAGTAACATCATTATGGTACAGACTGAGTAATCGAGTCCGGATTTGTTCAAACCACCCTAATCTCCAACACGTATGCAAGTATGTTGAACTTATCATTTGAACCAAAATTCATTTCATCTTCGTCACTGCCACACGCTAAGAACGAAACGATCATTTTGGCACTCCCCCTCAAGAAACCCGCACTCCAACTCTCAGCACTAGTTAGGCTATATAGCCTGTCGTTGGGTTTTCGTGAATTGTCAGTCTGTGAATTGTTTGTCATTTTGCGCATTGATTGATGAATTGTCCACGAAATATCTTCAAACGCTGCAATGCGCTCATGAAATAGTCTTTAAGCTAGTTTGCAATCCCACCCCGCCCATGCGGCGACTCAATGAACGTTACTCCCAAACTTTTTTTCAACGCATCTTTCGTTATATTTTGCGTCGCTTCGCCTTCAGGCAGACAGGCAGGCATCATTAACTTGCGTAGCGTTTCAGGAAATAAACGCGCACACACACACACACAAACGAGTGTGGCAAGAAATGGGTACAATCCCTTCTTTAAGTGTATTTGGCTTGGCTTTGGAATGAAGGCATCGCTTTGGTATAATGCCACGCCCCCTTTATATTGTACTTTTTCTGCGAAAATGCTACTGATACTGACAGCTTACAACGCAAAGATAAAATGATTTTCTATGTATGTGAGCCTGTGTGTGTGTCCTACCGCTCCTTCGCCTTCGCCAAGCAAATGCCCAATGAATTGGCTTAAACGGTGGCGCATAATTAAGCCACGTCAGCGCGTCAACGCGTTTGGCAAATCGATAAATGATGAACAATGAGTTAAAGATTATTACAAACAATGTATCGGATGTGGATGAACTGAGTTGACGAATGGTGCTGTTGATGAATGCAAACCAACTTGAGTAGTTTCTGTTGTGGTGCTTCCGATACTTCTTAGCCGAATCCAGCAAATTATGGTGCCAGGTATATCAAGTAGTTTTTCGACTTTTGTACGAACTATTTCGTTTGATGACTTTGAGCAATACCAACAGCTCCGTCAGAATCGGGTAGAAACTCTCTGAGCCATTTGAAACCAAACGAGGCTTCAGGCACGGCGACTCCCTTTCGTGCGATTTCTTCAACCTGATGCTTGACAGACTTTGGGAAAATAATATCAGTCTAGAAATCCAACGCAGAATCACTCTTGCCAACAAGTGCTACTTTGGACTGAGTAGGCAATTGAGAAGAACAAAGATCACGCTCCATAAGTCTATCCTATTGTATGGCTAGGAGTTATGGACAGTGTCAAAAGAAGATGAGATGGCCTTTGGATTATTTGAGAGAAAAGTTTTCAGGAAGATTTATGGTCCTTACCGTGATGTCAACGGCGAATATCGAAGTGGATTTGACGATGAGCTGTACAAGCTTTACGCAGATCTGACCAAAGTCCAGCTACGCTGGCTGGGTAATGTTAAGCGAATGGACAAAGAAGCTCCAGCGCAGAAGGTTTTCTTAGCGTCACCTGAATTCGCCAGCAGAGGAAGCGGGAGGATCAGATTGAGATGGAAACAACAGGTGGAGAATGAGTTGAACTTCTTTGGGGCTTCCAATTGGCGTAGTTGCTTTAAACGCCAATAAATGATAATGATGAATTATTATATGGAACGCTACCATTTCCGAAGATCGCTGGCGTCGACTACTGGTCAGCAGCACCTCGCCTTAATAACCAATAAATTTACAAGGGATCAGCCTATATGCTATAAGCTTTCCGCTCTAAGTGACAAGCTAGCTTTATTCTGCTTCTGAAATAGCCTCAAGTGTCGAGATTTTATTGGAGGTTGGAGCTCTAGACTCCTTGACCTTCACCAACGTCGCACTTAAATTAGAAGGCAAAGGAAATTTACAACGAAATCGAAGGGAACAGGAAGGAATAAACGAAATTGAATGCCAATATCTTTGGTCGCGTAAGACCTGCCTGGAGCAAGAAGGTAAGGAACAATCCGGGTGCATAAAGCTGCACTGGCGAGAGAAGAATAAAGAGCGACGAATGAAATCAAGGCATATTAAGTACCGGAATAATAAATTTTGGTCGGGCGATAGGAAGGTAATCTCGAGTGCTAATGCAAAGGTGAGTACGAGGGAACGGAAAACATAAGAAACCTCACTTCAATATAAAGTAATAGTACTTACGTAGTTTACACCTGTTTCTTGCAACCTTCTCAAACCAGCACTCGCTGTTACAGGGTGTTGTTAATGAATTCAAGAACACATACTTATCCACACTTTCCCTCTGTAAATGAGCTCGTGCTTGCTAAGCGCGCTTCGACCCTCACCGTCACATACTTCCGCACTGAATAATAGTTTGTTGCTACTGCATCCTAATGATGTTATTAATATTTATTTTGAAATATTTATTCATTTATGCCAAATTCCATTTCGAGCCTCAACTATTCGTGTTCCTGTTGCCAACTGGTGGCTCAATTATGAGTTGCCATATTTTCTGGAAATGTCAACATTTATTTATTTATACCAATGAAAAGTTATCACTCAGTCAATATCGCGCATAAAATGAAGAAATTATGAATTTATTAAAAGTGGTAGAGTGACCGCAGTCAGTTTGCTAACAGGACGAAAGAGCTACAAAGCTGAGTTATGACAACTGCACACCTGCTCGCATCAACGTAAGGGCAAAGGTTATGAAAATGAATTTAGCTTATGACAGTTATGATATAACTTGAGAGAAGTCTCCAGCTAGTGCCATCAGTATGTTTTTTTGGTATGGTAATGGTATGGTAATGGTATGGTAATGGTATGGTAATGGTATGGTAATGGTATGGTAATGGTATGGTAATGGTATGGTAATGGTATGGTAATGGTATGGTAATGGTATGGTAATGGTATGGTAATGGTATGGTAATGGTATGGTAATGGTATGGTAATGGTATGGTAATGGTATGGTAATGGTATGGTAATGGTATGGTAATGGTATGGTAATGGTATGGTAATGGTATGGTAATGGTATGGTAATGGTATGGTAATGGTATGGTAATGGTATGGTAATGGTATGGTAATGGTATGGTAATGGTATGGTAATGGTATGGTAATGGTATGGTAATGGTATGGTAATGGTATGGTAATGGTATGGTAATGGTATGGTAATGGTATGGTAATGGTATGGTAATGGTATGGTAATGGTATGGTAATGGTATGGTAATGGTATGGTAATGGTATGGTAATGGTATGGTAATGGTATGGTAATGGTATGGTAATGGTATGGTAATGGTATGGTAATGGTATGGTAATGGTATGGTAATGGTATGGTAATGGTATGGTAATGGTATGGTAATGGTATGGTAATGGTATGGTAATGGTATGGTAATGGTATGGTAATGGTATGGTAATGGTATGGTAATGGTATGGTAATGGTATGGTAATGGTATGGTAATGGTATGGTAATGGTATGGTAATGGTATGGTAATGGTATGGTAATGGTATGGTAATGGTATGGTAATGGTATGGTAATGGTATGGTAATGGTATGGTAATGGTATGGTAATGGTATGGTAATGGTATGGTAATGGTATGGTAATGGTATGGTAATGGTATGGTAATGGTATGGTAATGGTATGGTAATGGTATGGTAATGGTATGGTAATGGTATGGTAATGGTATGGTAATGGTATGGTAATGGTATGGTAATGGTATGGTAATGGTATGGTAATGGTATGGTAATGGTATGGTAATGGTATGGTAATGGTATGGTAATGGTATGGTAATGGTATGGTAATGGTATGGTAATGGTATGGTAATGGTATGGTAATGGTATGGTAATGGTATGGTAATGGTATGGTAATGGTATGGTAATGGTATGGTAATGGTATGGTAATGGTATGGTAATGGTATGGTAATGGTATGGTAATGGTATGGTAATGGTATGGTAATGGTATGGTAATGGTATGGTAATGGTATGGTAATGGTATGGTAATGGTATGGTAATGGTATGGTAATGGTATGGTAATGGTATGGTAATGGTATGGTAATGGTATGGTAATGGTATGGTAATGGTATGGTAATGGTATGGTAATGGTATGGTAATGGTATGGTAATGGTATGGTAATGGTATGGTAATGGTATGGTAATGGTATGGTAATGGTATGGTAATGGTATGGTAATGGTATGGTAATGGTATGGTAATGGTATGGTAATGGTATGGTAATGGTATGGTAATGGTATGGTAATGGTATGGTAATGGTATGGTAATGGTATGGTAATGGTATGGTAATGGTATGGTAATGGTATGGTAATGGTATGGTAATGGTATGGTAATGGTATGGTAATGGTATGGTAATGGTATGGTAATGGTATGGTAATGGTATGGTAATGGTATGGTAATGGTATGGTAATGGTATGGTAATGGTATGGTAATGGTATGGTAATGGTATGGTAATGGTATGGTAATGGTATGGTAATGGTATGGTAATGGTATGGTAATGGTATGGTAATGGTATGGTAATGGTATGGTAATGGTATGGTAATGGTATGGTAATGGTATGGTAATGGTATGGTAATGGTATGGTAATGGTATGGTAATGGTATGGTAATGGTATGGTAATGGTATGGTAATGGTATGGTAATGGTATGGTAATGGTATGGTAATGGTATGGTAATGGTATGGTAATGGTATGGTAATGGTATGGTAATGGTATGGTAATGGTATGGTAATGGTATGGTAATGGTATGGTAATGGTATGGTAATGGTATGGTAATGGTATGGTAATGGTATGGTAATGGTATGGTAATGGTATGGTAATGGTATGGTAATGGTATGGTAATGGTATGGTAATGGTATGGTAATGGTATGGTAATGGTATGGTAATGGTATGGTAATGGTATGGTAATGGTATGGTAATGGTATGGTAATGGTATGGTAATGGTATGGTAATGGTATGGTAATGGTATGGTAATGGTATGTTCGGGACTGGCGAGAAGTCTGTAGGTTTCGCCAGGTTTCGCGCAATATTCATATCCCCATAATATGGTATCTTAAATACTTCTCTCACTCAAACCCGTGATTTAATACTTATCTTGCACCTTGTTCCTTGCTCTTCTACATACTTGTGTAAGTAAATGCATTTAAAGCCGAGCTTAAGCCTAATTTGACGTTTACACAAATGTTAGCAAGTGATTATATTGTAATTACCTGGTAATTACGGAGCATAATCAACACAATTTGCAAGTAAACGTGTGAAGATGTGAACATACATATTCATACAAGTAGTTACTCTCTTGGGATTTGCGTTCAATTGGATCAGCCAGCGATCATCAGTCTCATGGAAAGCGGTTCAAATAATTTCTTGCAATGCTGCACAGTGGATGACGATGAAGAAGAATCGGCTTAAAATTAAAATTATTTTCCCAAGTAGGGTGCTTCGCAGGTTGAAAAATGGCGTGGGGGAGCAGTGAAGCTACTGAAATGGAGCGACACTGGAAGCGGAGATACTGGGTAACGGGGAGTGTAGGTGGTGAGGATGCGTATTTCGAGAGTAAGGTATATTTGTGTAGTGACTTACCATGGGTCTTACTTCATAATTGAAACTGTGAGTTTCCCATAAGTTCCGTCAGAAGAGATAGATGGCAATGCTTTGTAAGGATTTTTTTTTCAATAAGCCAAAAAATTTGTATCCAATCGACCCACAGTGCATCGTATACCAACTGCTACAAATGGCAATGGTACACCTGTTTTGACTACCACGTTTGGAGGTTTTGCGATAATCCGTACCATGGCGTAGCAATGTAAATTTTGCATGTTACGAATGCAGCTCTGAGTTTTGCATTTCACAAAGACCTACATAGAATTGTTTTTAGTTTGCTGAAAAATACCAACAAAAGCGTGCACAAGGCCATGTCGCTGCAGTAAAGGGGGCCAAATATTAACATTTTATCTGTAGCAACAACAAAGTGAACAACAACAATTCCTTCCGACTGCACTCTCAACGCTTCTAATTGCTTCGCATTTCATTAGTACACATACTACATGTTCTCTTACTTCCTTCCCCTCAGCCATCAGCCAATCAATTTCATCAGTCCATTCAGAAAGCATGTCCAGCAACTCATCGTACCAGGTGAGCACATATCCATACATGTGGCAGCTACCAAGAACTCATCTTCAAACAGTCAGTGATGGACGGATGTTATAGTTTTGTTATTCTTTTAATATTGATACCCAGTAATAGTAGTTGAAGTCTTTCAAGCTTTCGCCAATAGTGTTTCAATAGCCATGAATATTTTATGTTTCTGCCTAGAGTTTGCGGGCTAAGGGATGTGTTCTAACCATACTTAGACTAAACTAGTCCTTGAAGCTTTTAAGATGGCTTATGCAGAGAATCGCCGACAAACTTATTCATACCCATGCAGTCTACAACCTCGTTACGCCTAGCTCTGGGTGAATATCGATGAAAAATGAATAGAGAAATAAAAAAAATTGTCTCATTCCTGGGATCTCACCAACAGATGGGAAGACTGTTGAAGTTTACAAGAAACTAATATCTTGAAAAATTTACGCGGATGAAACTGTAGGAAAAATAATCGGAGAATCATTCGTTGTTCTCTAACGATACTTTTCATTGGAACCATTTAACAGAAGTTCTCAGTTACTTTAATACGCTGTAGCTTTTAGTCACCTTGTACAATAGGCAGGCCTTACCGCGAGTATATTCTAAGCCGCTCACCCGCTGAGGTCGAGAGATCAACCGCGGGTAGCTTCCGCGGAGAACCTCTAAACATAAATTGACCAGATGACACGACCTCGCCCTTATCCATTAAACCTTTATCGGTTTACAAATACATGCCTACCTATTCCGTCCATGAGACCTAAACTAAGCATATTCTAAAAAGGTTTAAATCTAGGGAGAGCGAAGTCAGGCATTTTCGCATCACCATTGGATGCACCGCTCTGAAACTCAGAGCCTAAATAGCGGCTTGGCTGTGCGAGTAAATTAATCAATTCATCACGATGATTTTTTATTTCTTTAATGTTTAATGCAGAACTGCTATCTAGTAATATTATATTTAATGAAAATTTAAAACTCCCTATTGGGTATAAGAAGCACGGACCCATTGAAACTAAGCTTACCTTACTTAGTTCCTTCTTCTGTTTGTAGTCCGTTGTAGCTTCTGTTGCATACGCATTTGGTGTCTCGTACATTCATCAACATTTTCAGTGAATGGCATAAATTTAAATTTTAATTTACTACCCGCCAAGTCAAAGTGGCCAAATGAAGCCACCATAAGCCGCACACACAGCCGCCGCCGACGAGTTGCCTAGTCGTTAGTATATTTTATTGCTTATACTTAGTGTTTTGTTATTGTTGTACTCGTGGGTTTTTTTATTTTTTTTATTTCATGGTTGTAGTTGCTGTAGTCATTGTTGTTGCAGTAGCCATTTAGCAACAAAAAAAAAGAACAACAAAAACAATTTCAAATTCATTCCGTTTCATTACATTTATTTATTTAAGCTACTTGCAAAAATAATTGCATAAATAAATATTTTAAAATGTTGACTGTTATAGCTGGCTGGCTGAAAAGCAGGCAACAAAAACAACTGCAGCAACAACTTGTAGGCAGAAACACCAACACTTAAAGACTTCAACATTGTAGTCGCTACCACCGCACATCAGCGCTCATCAACACAAATCAAACTCTTCCACAGCAAGAAACAAGCAGACATTTGTTTTCACCGCTCTTCCCGTACGCCGTGGACGTTGTTGTTGCTTCATTATTTCTCCTACTCATTACCACCTTGATGCATATCTCATTGCTGCCTCACTACCTACTTGCACGATCACAATTCCTTAGCTTTTGTTGTCCACCTGAATTGTTTGGCGCCTGCAATTCGATCACTGGAGCTTTTATGCAGCAATGAGATAGCTGTTTACATTACTCAATTGCAGGTATTTGAGTAGTATGTGTCTCGTAGAACAGGCCAAGCATCTAAACAACTAACCAGCTCATCATCCATTCATTTGTCGTTTGCTCTAATTCTATCAGGTCTCGTTGTAGTCGAGTTTCCATCTGATTAGTCATTTAATACTATATAAAAATGTATGTAATTATATCATTGCAAATCTCCATTCATCTGATTTCAGTTGCACTTTTCCTGCTCTCTCTCTACCGTGTGTTTATTTTATTTTATTTTATTTTATTTTATTTCATTTCATTTTATTTTATTTTATTTTATTTTATTTTATTTTATTTTATTTTATTTTTTTTTTTTTTTTTTTTTTTTTATTTTTTTTTATTTTTTTTTTTTTTTTTTTTTTATTTTATTTTATTTTATTTTATTTTATTTTATTTTATTTTATTTTATTTTATTTTATTTTATTTTATTTTATTTCATTTCATTTTATTTTATTTTATTTTATTTTATTTTATTTTATTTTTATTTTATTTTATTTTATTTTATTTTATTTTATTTTTATTTTATTTTATTTTATTTTATTTTATTTTATTTTATTTTATTTTATTTTATTTTATTTTATTTTATTTTATTTTATTTTATTTTATTTTATTTTATTTTATTTTATTTTATTTTATTTTATTTTATTTTATTTTATTTTATTTTATTTTATTTTATTTTATTTTATTTTATTTTATTTTATTTTATTTTATTTTATTTTATTTTATTTTATTTTATTTTATTTTATTTTATTTTATTTTATTTTATTTTATTTTATTTTATTTTATTTTATTTTATTTTATTTTATTTTATTTCATTTCATTTCATTTTATTTTATTTTATTTTATTTTATTTTATTTTATTTTATTTTAATTTATTTTTTTTAATTTTTTTTTTTTATTTTACTTAATCTTATTTTATTTTATTTTATTTTATTTTATTTTATTTTATTTTATTTTATTTTATTTTATTTTATTTTATTTTATTTTATTTTATTTTATTTTATTTTATTTTATTTTATTTTATTTTATTTTATTTTATTTTATTTTTTTTCTTTTTATTTTTTTTTTAATTCTATTTTATTTTATTTTTTTTTTTTTTTAATTTTATTTCTGGATCTTTGAGCAAATGATGATAGAAAACCTTAATCTCTTCAGAGCCTTTAATTCCTGCCTCTGCTTTAAAATCTTCAAAACAATGCCATTTTTCCCACGACAAAAGAAACCGAAAAACCGCAATCTAAGGCTATTTAACGTCTTTTTGCTGTTACCACATATTAGCTTTATGTTTTCTTATGACATGTTGTAGTACCGTTAACAGTGCTACTGGCATTTCTATCTGCTACTCTAACCCGACTACTCTCGACGCATCGTTTTGTTTTTTTTTGCGGTTAGCTCATATGTCTGCCACAATAAATCCTTTTCATCGCTAAATTTTTATTGTTTTTGTTTGCCGAATTTATCTCATTTTCTTTTGCTAAGACATTTCTCATATTTTTAGCAAACTTTTTTGGGGTTTTTGTTTTTGTATTTTTTCGCGCCATTGGCTGTGATTCATTTATTTCAACAGCATTTGCCGCCTAAACGTAAGCCACTTGGCAAGGCACAGGCACACGCGCAACATTTTGTGGCATGCCGCATAACCGAACGCGGGGGTGGGAGAGCATTTATTTTATTTGCTACGATTTTTTATGTTTTTATATTTTTTTGTCTTAATTTTTTTTCAAGCATTATTTGTTGTAGCTACATACATATTGCGCCCTCAGCTATGTTTGCCCGAAATTCAGCTCCTGACTTTCTCTAACATGCAGTTGACGACGGGGATGCAAGCAAATAGAACTCTAGACAAGGCAAATGCCTGCCCATAACGTTGTTTTTTTTTCCTATCGACATTTCTAAAGAAATTCCACCGCAATTGGTTCACGTGTACTTGACTTACTGGATTATTTCGCAGCTACCTATACACCACCCGATTTTCATCGTTCTTGCTTCGCCTTCCTTTACAATTATTCGTCTGTGGGCCCACACTCGTTTGGAGAGAAATTGTAATGCACATCCATATAACAGCCACTTAAAGCGATGAGCCATGCAGCGCCAGTTAAAAAAACTTATTAGGGGGGAACTAACCAAAGTTTGCTTGGTTGAGAGAAAAAAAAAATGTTCAAGCCTTTTCAAGATATGCTGTTTTCATCTATTCTATATATAGGATATAATCAAAAATCCCTATTGCGGATAAGGTAGTACCACTACACGACTGAGGTAAAAGTGTGAATGGATATATCTTGGCTAAAAAATGAAGGAGACTTAGTTGAAGAGTTCATAAAAATAATGCATGCTTTTTAGCTTGAGAAAGCGCCTATCAAGCAAGTCCGCACCCAAGGATTAACTTTGAGTTTTATTCGAAATACTAAAGCGCATAGTCGTCAAGATCAATCCTTTTAGTATGCTTTTAGGCATCTTAAGTCAACTATACATCAGAGACATCGTTTGAGGGCGAAAATAATGGAGACTCACTCTTAGCAACTGAGAAGTAAAGCTCTCTCTTAACAAAAAAAAAGTGATCTCTGTAAACCTGTTATGTAAGGCTCCCTAATGTAAGGCTCTGATAGCCCTTGAAACATTCCAGAGTAGTGCTCTCCGGAGGATAGGTGGTCCTCCAAACAAAACCTGTAGCCATAGCTGGGGAACTTCGACTAGAATTAGTAATCATTACGATTAGAATGGAAATAGTAATCATTACCATTAGAATTGGCGATTAGCGACGATTAGCATATCTAATCAAAAGTAATCAAAACTAATAAAAAGAAAAAATTGATTGGTTTTCTCGATTAGTTTTCTAATCAAATCTAATCAAAAGTAATCGAGAAAACCAATCTTTTTTTTTTTTCGTCGCTAATCGCCAATAGCCATTCTAATCGTAATTAATACTAATTCTAATCGAAGTTCCCCAACTATGCCTGTAGCGAATAACTGGGGGGCAGTTTTTTGTTGTGATAATCGATAATACAACTTCTCTTTTTCTAATTTAATGATTCTTGTACCATATCAGAAAGATTCCTCTCGAATAAACCCATGGTAGCTTCTTCCTCGTTATCTTGGCAGTGGACTCCGTTTTCAGGTAATATTTACAAAACTAGATCCACATCTAGGTTCCAGATATCTGAGAGTATCCCACCTTGTGGGCACCTCATGGGAGTGTTGACTGGTACATATATTTTTCTTACTAGTGTTTCAGAAATTCTCGAAACATGAAATATGTAATATATAATGAGTCTATTGAATGCGGGAAAGGCCTCTTGACTTCCCTGCTCCACAGTGACAAATTTACACTGAGTAACAAGATGTGATATCCAGAGATATATGCTCAGGCCTCGGTGTTAAAAATAGCTCTACAATTCGGTTATTCCAAAAAGCCCTATCTGAAATATTGGGTAAAAACGCATCAGCTGTTTTTTTTTTCAACCACGCCCCATTTAGAAATGTATTCATAATACATATCTAAATAATATGAAGCTTACAATAAAAAACTGAGCTAGAGTATTTTTTAAAGCTGTTTAGTGCTTTCTAGGCTTCATACTAACCGATAGCTCTTAAATTTTGATAACATAAAACAAAAACAATCCTCAAGCATTTAGATAAAATAAAATATTTACTGGACAAAAATCTAAACGTACTTTTGTTAGCACCCACCTACTATACATTTGGCGACATGGAATTTGTCATTGCTATTCCGAGCTTTGATTAGGTTTGTAAGGTGGGTTTGAGCTATAAATATAGATATAAAGTTAATGTGATTATTAGTTAAGGTTTGAACAATTACAAAAATTTATATTTCGCAGATATATTAATGGTACAGACTCAAATGTTTATCATCGCCCCAAATGGGGTTGGTTGGAAAGATTTAGGAAGGAATACGCTCGACACAATCGAAGGGCTAGGAGTAATCCAAAACCTGAATAAAGAAAAAATTAAAGAGGAATATTGATGTCTTCTGTCGTCCGTTTCGAAGAAGGTGGTGGAACTACAAATTGAAAGAGAATTTAACACGTTTGTGGGTCTTAGAACGTAAAAGCACAGAACCGGGTGAACCACGAATCAGGTGATCAAAGGTGGGGCTCACTAACGTCACCATAACTCAACTTAACCCAGCCTAGGTACAACAGATGACCACATTTTTGGAAGATTTTTCTGGTAAGGCCTGAAGATTTTTCTGATAAATCTATGGGTTATCAAAGAAGCATTTTATCATTCATCTAAATACACCTCAAAACTCAGAAAACAATGGAGCAACTTTAAATCATGAATTGCTTCAATGTGAAGTATAAAATGATAGCATCTGGATACACCAACAACAATGTTAAAACATTTTTCATTGTGGTCATTAGCGTTTTGGGTCATCATCACGTAATAAAGTGGTTTAATGCTAATATAGACAGATTGTCGACAGAGCGGAAAGAAGTAACGTTGAGACAACAAAGCCAGACAAAATAAGGCAAATTAATTGTACAGAAAGGACATTGTAAGTGGAGCATTTGAGCATTACAATAAATGTAAAAGATACAACAACAAAGTGAGCAGCAAGGAAGGCAGAAGAAAATTTCTCCGGAATGAGCAAAGGACAAATGAATTAATTGAAAAAACAAACACAATGTTGTAGCTTTTTCTTTTTTTTTTCGATGTGTTGATAGCTGTTTATAGACGCTAAAAGTAAGCCAACAACAATTGACAAATAAAAGTTGTAACGTAAACCACCCACCTTTGTTAATGATACTGACCTTAACTACCCTTAGGTGAAATCACATGAAAACAAGGCGTGAAACCGAAAACATCTCAAGCAAAGGTTTTGTACGAGCTAAAAACAAGGCTTCATGTTTATTTAACAGGAATTCATGTTAAGTAAACAGGAGCTCATGTTTATTAAACTGGAAATTTTATTAAAATTCAGCTAAATCGTCGTAATTTCATAGTCATGTTAATTAAACAAGAATTCCTCTTATTTAAATAGTAACTCTTATTAATTTAACAAGAATTTAAGTTAATATAACAGGAAGTCGTGTTAATTTAACAAGAATTCATGTAAAAAACGCTAAGTCACCCTACCTTAAGCCGGAAATCATGTTAATTTAACAGGAAAAATGTAACAATAATTATGTTAACAGGAATTCATAGTAATTTGATATGAATACATCTAAATTTAACAGGAACTCAAGTTACTCTAACAGGAAGTCGTGTTAATTTAACAGGGGTTCATTTAATTGCAATTCATTCAATTCAACAGGAAACCATGTTAATTTAAATAGGTTACTAAATTCCATACAAAATTATTGGACTTGTTCATGTAGCTGTCATTTCATTGATACGAAACTAAAACCAGAATATGTTGAATCGGTTTCATTCCTTGCACAGAATTGAATTGAAATGCTTGCCAAAAATTAGCTTCAAGGTTGTTCACTTAACCGTCACGTGAAAAGAAGCGAAGTAAGGTGATAAAGGCGAAGTAAGTGAAAATGATAGAAAAATATTAAAGGGAATAGAAGATGCCTGAAAATTGAATTTTCCTCAAAATCGTAGAGCTGTTACTACTGCGCTGACCATTTGGCCACAATTGCCTCGACAATCCCTGACTTCTTTCACATCACCGTTAAAGCTCTTAATCTTTATTTTGTTGTTGCTGTGAGCTGTGTACTCTCGAATGTCATTAGTCTCCTGGCTACTTAATATTGATGCTGCTAATTATGCCATCTTCTCGGCTTATCCTGGCAACTGAGCTTGATATGAGGTGTATCTACTTATACAAACGCATGTAGGAGGCTGGCTGATTCACTTTTCTATTGTATTCCTTGCTAATTGATATTGTGAGCAAATTGTTTTATTGCAGATTAGTTTTGGTCACCAGCCTTTTCGGTTTGATGAATTACATGAGGCTCAGTTGCACAAGGTGATGAGTTGTGTTTCAGGTTGAGTTTGGATAACACTACCCGACAGCAAAAAATATCCTCGACATTTGTTGCATGAATCCTATGTAGAATTTTATGCTGATTCCAAATATGTAAACATTTGATTTAAAAGTACAACAGTTTTCGAAATATTTTGTAATTTCAGTTTTTGAGATAAGAAAAAAAGTAGGATGACTAATCTGTCAATATCTCCGCCATTGCTCTCTAGATTTTTATGATATTTCATTTCATTTTGAGAGGATGAAATATCCTTTCCACGAAATCAAAAATTATTAAAATTGACCTTAAACTGACTGAGTAATGACCAACCAAAATGATCCGAAAATGACCCCAAAATTATCCTAAAATGATCCTAAAATCACCGTAAAATAATCCCAAAATAATTTCAAAATAGCCCAAAAACGACCGCAAAATGATCCAAAATTGAACCCAAAATGATGCAAAAATTATTACAAAATGATCACTAAACAATCGCAAAATGACTCCAAAATTATGTCGCCGAAAATACCTTACATTTGATACCCATATTGGCATATCTTTCTCCATTATTTAAAAAAATTCAGTGGAAACCCCCAAGTGGATAGTCTTAGAATCAGTCCAACTATCTATATTCAAAATTGTATCCGAATCCGTCAAGCGGTTTCCGAGATAGTCCGGATATACAAATAGCCCGTTTGTATAAGTTATAAGATAGGAATCATGCATCAAATGTCGAGGATATGAACATTTTTGAAAATTTGTCGGCCAGTGTAATTATTACTCCAGCCAACTTTATGATAATCACATTCATATACGTAGGCAAAAGTTTGAGCACTACGAGAGAAAGGTGTGATACAGGCGATGCATTTGCGGAACACTCCTTTTCCATGCCAGAATTCTATTAGAAAAGGGGTTCGCGTAAATTTGAGAAATCCCACTCAATTAGTCCTATTGCAGAGGGTAGGGTTCCGATTCTAACGGTGATGTCGGCGAGTTTCGCATGGCTTCGTGGAATAAGGATTATGATGATTGTGCCTTCACACCCGGCTTCAGCATATCCCGTGCCCTAGGCAGTATACCAGAGCGGTGCAGCGTATAACTCAGTCCACACTTGTCTGCTCGGAATCGAGATCGAAGGTGCTATACACCGTACATGAACATGAATAACTTTTGAAAACTTTGACACACCAAATCATAATAACTAAAGTGGCAATCCATCACAATATAAATTTATAATTGTAATGACAGATCAATGATCCTCCTCGTATGTGCCAATTAAAACGGCATTAATGTGAAATGAGAAGAGCTAATGAAAGCGTGGAATATAAATATTTACAAACATAACAAACATAAATTCTGCCCAACAACAAAGATGCCAACGGAAAAGAGAAGAAACAACAAATATCAGACTAAACGGTAGGTATTTGCCAAGTTGATCCTTTGAGATGGGCCACCAAATCATATAGACATAATTCACGGACAGAACAGCGACAGAACAACAACAAAAAATATAATATCAAGAACTATACATTTATGAATGTGTTGGTGAGTTGCAATCAACAAGCAATTAACGGTTTCATTTTATGGTCAACAAACAATTTAAAATTTTTATATGTTTTTGGTCAAAAATTGGTTTTCAAATACAAACATAAATATGTTTGAATATTTGTGCGTGTACGTTAGGTTAGGTTCAAGTGGCTGCCGCAGAGGCACACCTAGGCCAATATTAAAAGGCCCGTTGTGATACCAACGTGTGCGTGTACGTACACTCAAAACAAAACGTTGGATCAGTTTAAGGATTAATATTATTACTAAAGTATCCAATATCCTTGTGAGGCACGAGTACATATCGTCGCTCCCAACGAAGACTAATACGGTTCAGTTAGCGTGGAAGACTAAAACGGTTCGTTCTCTGCGTCGAAGACTAACACTGCATCGATAATACAGAAAAAACTTAAAAATTGTATCACGAAAAAACAGGAAAATGTCCCAGGAGTCACACTCTTTAACCTTTGTAAAAAGTTTCTAAAAGCTAATACTGATCGTATTTTTAAAGAATATGGTACTATGTAGTATGTACTTTCGATCATATACAAATTGTAGTTCAAAGTTGAACTGTAAAGCTAAAATTCGTTTGAAAGCTCCCACATCGCACCTTTTCCATTCTAGGCTAGAATTTCTAGCACTCCTCTTTTGTTTTCAGTGTACAAGAGACTTTCAGCTACAAATTGAAATGCAGTGATTGTTGAGGATTGCTGATCGATGGTCAGTGTTCTTTGTGAATTGCTAATGATATTGATGCTTTTGTTGTTATTTACAGTTGTTGGCTACCGCAATCAGCACGAAAAAGCCCAAAGAGATGCAATGCTAACAAAGAGCAGCTTTGCAGGTATGTTCAATGAAAACGATCGTATATCACATTCATAAATATCCAGACGCGGCGAGGAACCTCCATCATAACTCAGCTTCGAAATTCGTACACAAACCAAGTGGCCACGAGTAATTATCAAACATAAATTGGGTATTTGTTTTTACGGTTTTGCTGATAGGTTACGAGCGGTATTGATGACCATTGATGCTACTGAATTATAAGACTTACAACGCAAATACCCCGAAGGGATTTTGAGGAAACGTATCTAGGTACTAGGCCTGCCGAGAATTTTTGTTTCTGCTGTTGTAACATTACCAAAGAGGTTAGGTTAGGTTCAAGTGGCTGCCGCAGAGGCACACTTAGGCCTGTTTTGAAAGGCCCGTTGTGATGCCACCAACATTAGGAAAGTCAGTCCCGGGACTCGGCCATATGGATAATCCCTTAGTTGCTGGGATTCCCCACGCAGAATCCCGGGACTGACACTCATAAACCGACACTGTTACTCCTCCTCGAAAACCTTAGATGCCTTTATGAAGGCCATCAAGTCCTTTATGTTCGGGTCTGTGATCTGGCTCAGGCTATCCAGGAAGGGAACTCCGGGCAGGTGCAGATGAGGTGCTCCACTGTTTCCTCTTCCTCATCGTATTTGCAACTACTACAGCAACGTCGGTAGGGCACACCTAGCCTTTCTGCGTGCCTAACAATCAGGCAGTGCCCGTTTAAAATACCTATAGATATCCGGCACCCTGAGGATTGTTGCAATCTTTCGTCGGCTTGACGGAGTGTGTACTCCTTCAGCATTACCTTGCATGTGGCACACGGCATACCTAAGCGCTCTTTATCCCGAAGAACCTTCTTGGTCGTACCCTACCTGGCAAGTTCCCTCGATGTGCCTGTGTCCCGGAACACATGTGAGGTTCACACGGTTCTGTTGGCCCATCTCTTGAAGAGATCGACGGCAGCTGAGCGTCAGTTCAGAGTTGAACGAATAAGAGCCAAGAGCTTTGATGGCCGCTTGGCTGTCGCTGAAAATGACGATATCCTCGCCAATAGCGCGTTTGCTTAACCAGGCCGCGGCATCCAATCGCTGAGACTTCAGCCTGAAAGACAATGCAATGATCAGGTAGTCTGAAGCAGAGCTCAACAAAGAAGAGTCTTCCATATGACCGAACTAAGCGTAAGGCTTTTGTATCGTTTTACCATTTTCTTTCTCTACAGGGTAGTTCTGAAAATAAACATAAACGGCCTACTTTTTCTATATACAAAGGAATTTTTTTAAAGGTAAACGAAACCTTTTATTTGCCTTCAGAGTAACGGCTTCAGGATTCAATGGGATACGGTAATCTTCAGATAGTTCAATACAACCTTTCTCTTTTAAGTGACCCTATCTTAGTGGGCAGACATGACTGAGAAATCTGGACCACGTACATTTCAATCTAATGAACCCCAGAGCAGGGCACTCACAAAGGAGACGCTACACAATTTCATGCTGTTCTTCTTCTCAGCATATTTTGGAAACATCATGGAAGGAAATTTTCAATCTTCTTAAATAACTAGAGTGTGAGTAAGTCTTCCGATCTAATCGCGATGAACTCTGGCCACACCTACTGATGAACCTTCATATGTCTCTTGCTTGTTGGATGACGGCTTCGTTAGGGCGTCACTTGCCACGAGCGAAATAAAAAGAAACCTTTCCAGGACGGTAAAAATATACCGGATCTGCCCTCCTCTAAGAAGCTCATCTGCCCACTAGTCACCATAAAAAACTGTAATTTCGTTATTTCAACGCAATGTTGCGGGTGGATATTTTTATGGATAGAACAGATGATAAATTCTCTTATCCACGTTTGCGTTAAAATCTTCAGCCACGAGTTTGATGTGACAAGGATAGCGCACGTCGTTTTTAAGTTCCAGCATCTTCTTTAAAGTTTGTCCTAAAAGCGCCTGCTAAATCTGATAAACATATTATGTCAAAAATGCCCTCGGACTTTTGCGAGCCTCTACCAAGATCTTGCACTTTAAGTCGAAATAAAGTGAAACTGAGACTTGGAGTATTCGAAAGACAAGTTTTTTAGAAGATTTATGCTGCTTTCTGCAATGTCAACGGAGTGTATCGAAGGAAACTTAACGATAAGCTGTAGAAGACTTAGGCAGAACGACGAAAGCGTCATATCAAGAGCTCTACTTTGATGCATGTGGAAAAAGCATGGAAGTAGGTACAAATCGAGTGATAAAATATTATAAGGTCATGATTTCGCTTTTACAACTTGTCCTTAATTTAATCCTGTATGTGATCCAATAAAAACTACATGTGGAAATATGTAAATAAGTGCGAATGGGTGTTTAATCGAATGCAATTCACACACTCATTTTGTTGTGTTTTTTTTTCCTTAACTTCTTATTTTTCATGTAAATTATGGCTTAATTCCACTCTCGTTTACTATCACTTAACTGCTGTGTCACTTAATTGTTACTTTGATATATGTTTGGTTGACACCGTTAGACGATTGCCTCCGATAAACCTGATCACAATGCACTTAAAATACCGACGGCCTACAAATCATCTGTGGTCGTGTCAATTGCATTAACAACAATTAACAACTTAATGCTATGCAAAAAGTAAGGAAATATTCTTTATACCTATACCACACACAAACTCACATTGATTACCTACCAACATTATTAAAACCCCGGCCTATTATCGGTCGAACCTGTTATTTGTGTGAATATGTCATATTTTTAATCGGAACTTGAGCGTACACCAGTAGTGAAGTGTCGACTTGTATTATCAAGCGTGAGAAAGATTTAATACGATAATAATAATATTTAATTATAGCTGATTTATGAACATTTACACAAAAAGTGATTTGCCTGTAATTATGAAAGTGGACTATATTTGGCTTAGGAAAAACTTCACAGGACAAGAGAGAAGTTGGTACGATTTTATGGATGTTTGTATGTACTTTATACGAGGAGTATATGTATATGATCACTGGAGTGCATTGCATGTTTTTGTTGTTGTTGTTGTTGTTGTTGTTGTTGTTATTGTTAACAATGCATTGCCCTGCCTAGAGTGTATGATCATTCCAAAGATCTTCATCAAGCTCTTCTAACATCAGTCCAAAGAAACGTGCAGTTTCAAAAGGGTTGGACCAGAGAGACAGAGGGGTTAGAAGAGTAGGGTCAATTGAACAGTTAAAGAGACTTAAAGTGTCATGGGGGACATACCACATGTAGGGCATGTCTTTGAAATGGTGTTAGTCTAGATAAGTAAGCGTTTAACCTGTTACAGTATCCAGGGCGGAAGACTGCTTAAAACAAGGTTCACCGACCGAGATCTGAAAAAGGTATCAACCGGCTCAGTGTGGATGTCGGTTAGAGCCCGCTTATGATTCCGCAGATCAAACGGCAAGGTAGTATGATGCCGGATCTCGTCATAATGCTTACGGAGAAGTTTGCTGGGGACGGTTCTGTGTCCAAAAGATGACGGGTTGGATGTCCTGGCTTTGGCAGCTCAGAAGGAATTGCTCCGCGTGCTCTCTTAGGTAGGTAGGTAGGTTGTAGGTTGCTACTAGTAAACAGACTAGTGCACATAGGCCCCGTAGGTCCCGTTGTGATACCACATGGATCTGAATGACCCCCTACTCCATTCGTGGATTCCGCGAACCGCAGAATATCCTTTGGCTTAGCTCTTGATAACTCGCCAAGGTGATAGAAAATACCCCACCCCATGTATTTCAACCTCTTGCCACCCAACGCTGGACATTCGCATAGAAGATGCCTCCCTGTTTCAGGCTCCTCCTCGTCTCTGCAGCTTCTGCAGAAACCATTATGGGGAATGCCCAGTCTTTTCGCATGCCTGCCTAAGCCTATGTGCCCTGTGAGAAGTCCCATGAGTAATGAGAGCTCCTCCCTTCTAAGCTTGAGCAGGTCTTCCGACCTACTCGAGACAATCTCTGGCCACACCAGTTTTGTATGATTGCAGGTACCTAAGTTGCGTGCTCTCTTACATTGAGCAGTTTTGCCTCTTGATGGAGGTAAGACTCAGGAGACATGAGGAGCCATCCCGTACCAGTTCTGATAGCAGAAGATCTTGGCGCCCGGGGGCCCGAACAGCAAGGTGCCACGAAAGTACTAAAGAAATTACGGGATCTGTCCCTGAACATCCAGATTTATGGAGCCATCTCTTACACGAGAAGCATTGCACAAAATGCCACCGTTTGATGTATATCTTTTTGCAGCAGACACTGCACATATATTCTTTTGGCCGGAGGTTCGGCTCAACGCCCGCCCGTAGTAGAATATCTAGCCCTGCTGCCAGGGGGGAGGATGATAGTTTCGGAATGGGATAAAACCAACTAAACAGGGTTACATTGAAAGTGACAGTCCAATGGCCGGGGTAAACCCCAGGGTGGTTACACTGCGCAGAGATCCATGGCCATGTCCTGGGCATTCTGCTCTGAGAAATGACTGACGAAAGGGAATCGACTTGGTATCACAGAAAGGACCGTAAATCTCTTCTTCAAACAATCCTAAAGCCCATCTTCCTTCTTCATTGTACATGATTCCGAGCCTAACATTAGCACAGGTTAATGGAGCATGATCTTTGTTCGCCGAGAGAGGACTTTATACCAAAATTTGAAATTTAAGTTATTGACATAAATATATTTTTGCAAGTTATATCTCAGAACACTCTTTTCACTGATATACATAGTTGTTTCGTTAATATTACTTCAATTTTTCGAGATTCGGCACAATCATTTTTAAAAATTTTCAATATAAAGAACTCTAATTTTTTTTAAATTTTGGTTTTGCCAGAAACAAGAATGTGTTGCACTCAACAACAGACCCCATGGCGTATGCGTAACAATTTTACTACACATTCATACCTATTTCTGGCACAGCGAAAATTTTGAGAAAATTAGAGACTAAATTTTTAAACATGTTCGTTGCGCCAGAAACACAAATGTGTAGCACATCCGTTTTTCTGGCACAACTTTCAGTGATTGAACTACACATTCATGAAAATGGCATTGCAAATTACCGCGGATTCCTTGTACTTTGGAAACCCAGGATTTTCGTGAATCGTAGAGAAGCGCGATGTTAATAACGTGCGCCTATTAACTCAAATCTGAAAGATTGGCACATTCATGCCACTGGCAAGCGAGAGACGATAATTCGGTAACGGAAATGGCTAAAATGGCAATCATTCTATTATGATTTTTTGATAAATGTTCGAAAATCATGTAAATTGACATAATTCGGTAAGGTAAATAGCTAAGATAGTAAAAACCTTAGGTAAATCCTCCTAGGGCCTATATAATTTTTACCCCGTTCTGAAAACCGCTGGTTATTTAATGTTCGGTTCACCCGAACTTGTTTATATGTATTGCCTTTCTGAAGCTGATGGTAGGGATAGGGATGGGTGTAAGAGTAGGCCGCCTCCCCGTTGGTGCATCCTGGGTAACGCTAAATGACCTACATGGCCTACACGGCTAGTTTTTTGTATTGCCGGTTCTACGAGAACGGTACCAGTACTTGTGCTGTACCCATCGTGCCGAAACGACCCGGGCCGTTTGCTTAAATTGACCCGGCCAAGAGCAATACACTCGGAGTGACTCTGTCTGACATTTAGGCAGGGCTTCACCTCTTTACAACAACAACAACACCAACAACAACAACATAGGGATGGGGATAGAGATAGAGATAGGGTAAGGGATTGAGATAGATCTAGGAATCGGGTTAGTGAAACGTGCACGGCAATAAATTTGTGTTAGGATAACGTATGCCGGGTCAGCTAGCTGAAAAAATAAAATTTTAACGTATTTCACTGTAAAAATGTCTATCATTTCTTCCTAATTCTGAAGCTAGCATCTCTTAGTTTCAGTGCAGGCTCCCTCTAAACGAGTTTATTAAAATTATGACTAATTAAAGTCATATTCAAGTGACTAATCAACTGTCAAAATATGACAGCAGCTGTCACATTGACGACAGCTTATCCCCCAAATCTAGCTCAAATGAATTAGCACATAAAAAACCCACAAAACATTTTCAAAAACTCTAACACCAACGAACAATAAAAATTGCGAACAAAAAAAAATGCAAAAATGACAATGTGGCAATAATTAAAAAGTCATCAGTTGCTGAAGAGTGGCACACAAATTTTTCACTCAAAATTTCAATTTAATTGGATCAAAGATAAAGTGGCGAAATGAGTCAACCGATTTTGTAAGCGACACTGGCAAAGTTGCCTCACTCAACCACAATATTTGCATTGGCTACGAGTAGGACATCAGCACACACTCACACTCTTTCTCATCCACAGGACATCAAGCAGCAGCAAAACATGCGAAGTGGGCGTAACAATCATTCTTGCCCATTACTGTCATCCACCGTTGTTACTCTCTGTGTGGATAACTACAATTAGGCTTGGTTATCTTTTTCGCTTTCAATGACATTTGCATGAAGCTTTCAAATTATGCCACATCATTCAAATGCTCATCAAAGTCGACTCAAGGCCAATGCAACTGTGACAGATTGTGTTGAGTCATTTGCGTTGGTCATTTTGGTATTAGGTACTTGGGATCTAAGATACAAAATATTCAATAAATAAAAGGAAGTAGTGAGTGGACAATATATTGGCAATTTCCTTGTGTTGTTGTTGTTGCAACTGCAAAACACTTTTCATAAGCTTTGAAGCGATTCCTCATTGCGACTTCGTTTAAAAACATTGTTGTTTCGTAAACTAAAAACTAGAGACGTATCCCATCCAAGAACTCAGCTCATCTCCGCTGATGAAAGATAATCACCAAACAGAGGTTTTTTAAAGCAACAGCAACATCAGTAATGCTATTTATATGTCAACCGCTAAAAGTAATTTCCTGATTGGCACAATTGACACTCAGCTTCTGATTTTTTATTATAATTTTTCACAATCAGTACGAAATGATAGGACGCTATGGAAGTTTGCAATTTTTTTATATTTGTTGTAATTTTACCACACCAATAGTATTCTAAAATGAAGGCTGCTTACATCACCTTTCCCACATGTGTAGTGTTGTAACACCATCGGACCAAGATACCCATGCGTGTTGTCTGTTTATGCTTCATCACTTTTGGCTACCGAAGTGGCATGCAACTGACATAAGGAACGATTTGCCCTGTAACAATATTTTTACCACGTTAAAGAACCAACCAAGACATACAATCTTGCCCTCTGCCTATGAACAGTTGTGCGCAAAATAATAGGAGTGCAAGTGTGACAAATGTGTAATGACAAATGAAACAAAGAATGTAATAAAAAAAATAAAAAACAAATTAAATAAAAAAAAAAAAAAATTAAATAAAAAAACCAAAAAAAAAAAAATTTAAAAATTAAGTTAAATTAAATAGTTAATGTTTTTTGTTGTTTGGCCGTCGATAAAATATTTATAAAATAAAATAGTTAATGATTTTGTTGAGCTAAAGGCCAGTTGAAATAAAAAACCACAATTTGTATTTTTGTGTGTTTTATTTATGTTGATATTTCCACTTCATTCTGAAGTCATCATCAGAAGTTTGGATATGGTCCATCCACATCCAGTCGAAAAAATAGGCGAAGATATAGTTGCTATTTTCCTGCAGGCGCACTAAGCAGTGTTTGGTGTAATGGTTACAAACTGCGGTTTAGAAATTCCTTATCTCCTTTCCTTGGTTCGATGACCAGTTAGGGTGATGAAAAATTTCTAAGTAACAATAAAAGTCGGTTTGACAAGATCCTTCAACAAGATCGAAATTGCAAACATCGTAGTTGCTATTGAATGTAGCATTTTTCTATTTGTTTTCGCCAAAAACTCAAAAAGAATAACTTGATAAAAATTATTCGACTGGTCAAAAGTCCACAAAATTTTCAAAATTCATATTTTTATTTTGTGCAAAAACTTCAAGGTGGAGCAGACTTTTTTCTTAAAGGAGCAATTCAGATTTTTTAGAGTTTGCCATACTATTATTTTGTGGACAACTGTATATACCTACATACTACATATGTATTAGTACACGCTTAAAAAATGAGCCTAAATTTTAACCCGTCTAGAGTTTAAACGATTTTTTAAATTTTGTTTGGAATAGTTTAAACCTTCCAAATACACATAATGATTTTAAATTTTTCAGGGACCGCGAATAACTGTTACTTTTATTATAAAAGTTGGTTATAATAGTAATTTTTCAATTCTTAAATTTCGAGCGCAAAATAAAAGTTATTTTTCAATTTTTAGATTTCGATCGGATTTTTTTTTTTTTTTTTTTTTTTTTTCAATTTAAAATCGAAAGTAAGAGTTTTTTCTTTTTAAATGAAAACAAATCACAATAACTCTTATTTTCCGATCGAAATAAAAAAGTTTAAAATTAACTTTTATTTCGCGATTAAATTTCAAAATTGGAAAATAACTTTTATTTTTAACTTTAACGGAAAAAGTGCAAAAAAAATCTTTTCACCAATCGATAGCGAAAGCAATAAAAAATGGTTCTGTGTACTCCTTATGGCAGGAGCACTACCCCTTCATAATGATTTTTTTGGTTAAAGTTTGTTTGATAGCTGTTTCGATTTAAGATCTAAACGAAAAAGAGGTCTAAAAATTTGTGTGAGACATGGCTCAGCGGTAGAGTAGTGCTATGATTTCTGAGCACTTCCGTTCGAATTCTGCCAAGTGCCACATTTTTTTATTTTAATTTTATTTCTAAAAATTTTGGGTTTGAAATTAAAACTTTTTGGTTTGAAAATTACAAAATTTCTGTTTAAAATTAAAACTTTATGGCTCGAAAATTAAAGCTTTTTGGTTTAAAATTAAAACCATTTCGGTCTACAATTTTTGTTTTGAATTTTGCCAACAACATTTATGTGTGCGATATATCTTAGTGGTAGAACAGACTGGCTAGATGTAGAGAGTGTTGTTTTCAACAAATAAATTATTTTTTTTAATGTTAAAACATTTCAGGTTAAAGATTGAAACCCGATTCTTAAAACTGGTCTAGATTGAATTTGAAATCAAATTTGGTTTGGTTATGAATATATGTAGTCCAAAAAGGTTTAAAATTGTGGCTGAAATTTTTAACCGTGTACGTACGCATGTCTGTAACAAAGTATGTACTCTCTGTTGGTCATTCCACTTATCGTTTTAGCCATGCAAAAATACCCACCTGTCTGTCCAACGCACTGTGCCAATCCAGTCATTCATCTCCATATGTCCGTGCTTGCTGGGGTTCACAGCAATTCACAACAGCCAAACGTCGAATATCAGCAGCATCAATAGCAACAGCAAACACAACAACAACTACAATAACCCAGAGACATTACATGCAAAAAGGTTCACTAATGATGTGTAGTTGCTTACTCATCATCAACGGTGCGTTGTGGCTGCCGCCCAGCCGGCTGGTACAGATTGGCTGCCTGTCCGTCCGTCCGTCGTCCAAATGTTTAGTTCTTCGACAGACTGACTGATGGAGATGTAAATTTGCAATATTACAAATGAATGCCACAAAACGGCAGCAATTGATCGCTATCAGCTAAAGCTACAACTAAAGTGAGGGTAAAGCCAAATGCAACAACAACAAACCCCAGCATCAGCAGCATCATCATCATCAGTGGCTGCAACTAACCACCGTTGATTGTTTAGCATTAATGTGGCAACAACAAGAACTACGCTGTAGATAGCGAAATAGGCGTGTGATTTAGTCGGCGAATACATACAGACGCACATGCACTACCCGCAGATACATTCTTGCTGACCACACCAAGCAAGCGCCCATGAGCTCGAGCTGTTCCATTAGTCTGCGTTATGCCACTTCGGCAGCAGTTACGCGCTTCAATGATTTTTAGGCCACAAATGTTGGTAATTTGCATTGGCTGAGTTGTTGCTGTTTGGTTATAGTTGCAGGCAAATGCAAATAGTGCATTGCATCGACAGCAGTTGCGATCAGCTACAAACGACCCAACAACCAACCGCAGCCGCTGATTGCGCGATTAAGCGAATGCAACTTTAACCTTCATTTAAATGTGCAACAATCCACTGATTGACATCAATCGATCGATCGATCGCCTTTTGTAGCTAAAGACGGGAATTAGTTTAAAATGTGGCAACCTATAAGAGTTCGATACATTTTTCTGAGCATTGTTTGGATTTTTTCAATACCGATTCGATCTCATTCATTCACTCTTTACCATGTCATATAAAAGTTGCTACTTCGATTTAATTAAATTTATTTTAGTTTTGTTTTATCTCAATTCATTTTATTTTTTTGTTTCCTTTTCTCAACTAAATTTAAATTTATTTTATTATTTATTTTTTATTATTTTTTATTTTACTTTTTTTTTTCTATTTCTTTGTTGCTTTTTTGACTTGTAGTCTATTGCTGTAAATACCGACGGTATTTTATTTATTTTAATTTATTTTATTTTATTTTATTTTATTTTATTTTATTTTATTTTATTTTATTTTATTTTATTTTATTTTATTTTATTTTATTTTATTTTTTTTTATTTTATTTTATTTTATTTTATTTTATTTTATTTTATTTTATTTTATTTTATTTTATTTTATTTTATTTTATTTTATTTTATTTTATTTTATTTTATTTTATTTTATTTTATTTTATTTTATTTTATTTTATCTTATTTTATTTTATTTTATTTTATTTTATTTTATTTTATTTTATTTTATTTTATTTTATTTTATTTTATTTTATTTTATTTTATTTTATTTTATTTTATTTTATTTTATTTTATTTTATTTTATTTTATTTTATTTTATTTTATTTTATTTTATTTTATTTTATTTTATTTTATTTTATTTTATTTTATTTTATTTTATTTTATTTGACATCTATCACATTAGTTATCACTTACGATTTATTATGATTTTTCACGCCACCTATCGAACTTGAATAAGTCCCCCCGGAGTTTTAATATCACCAATCTTAAAGCAAATAAAGTAAACCAACACTGATCAAAGTGTGGAAACCACAACAAAAACAAATAATAGGCTCGTAAGATAAACGAAACAAAATGGATCAGATATCATTTGTTCGCTAGTAGCCCCTTAACGCTGCCAACCATCGGCCGATCGATTGACTATTTAAATCGCCAATGATTGCATCGTTCCGCTCTTAACGGATAGGTGGGCAGCCGTTGGCGCTTAAGCCGTCTTCAACTTGTTATTGCTGATGAATGAAATTTGTAAATTGTCGATTCGATAACAAATCCTTCTGAATGGAAATGAGCTCACAGTGCCAAGGAGTCGTCAAGAGACAGCTGCATTGTGAGTCGCTGTAAGCCAATTTATTTCCCACTTATCAACTAGTTTTTTAGAGCCATTAACCATGTAAGGTAAACCAATTGTGTGGGCGAATGGACAATTGAAATTCAAAGTGGGTATTTATGTGGGGAAAGGTGGAAATTCATTGGGTTCCAAAATAAAAAAAAACGAGAGCTTGTAAAGAAAGAGACAAATAGCTGGTTTAACCACATGGGCTCTGTAGTTTTTGCATGTGTAGGTTGGGCGATATTATAGTTCATTTTCACTTTGACTTTTAAACTTGGGTGACAACGAGAGATCATTGTGCTTTACCTCCGGAAGATGTAACCCGGCCTTAGCCACTTAGTGACTCTTTTTTGGCTCACAGAAACAAACCAGATTTGAAATAAAAGTTCGAAAATCATTGCAGTATTATCCTTGGAATACCGTTAGCGGCTTGTAAGGCTCAGTAGGTTGAAATCCCTGGCTATCCCTGATCTAAACCATTTTGTTAGTCCTGGACGTGAAAAGACTGCATGAGAAACCATTGATGAACTCGCATGATAAAGTAACCAAAGAAGTGAAATGGTCGAAATGATTTCAGAAAATTTCTCCATAAGAGGCTATTCGCCGGAGCTTACGGCAAAGGAATGCCAACATAAGTTACATCTTCTTGGGAAACATAGTATGTAGTTAACCTCGCCGAAATTTCTGTTGGTCAATATATCAACAACTCAAAAGCTGTGCTATAACCCGGGTGCCACGGATACGTTTTCAGTAAAGGTTCGTCACATCGACAGCATATCCCATAACCGTTTGTGGAGGATTTAGTACCAAAGCCAACAACAATATCAACGAGAAGGACAATATTTCAGAACCTCGCGGCTTTAAAGAGCACTGGTAACTCAGTAGGTAATTTTCATGTTGTTGCTTTTAGAGTGCTTCGTCCTGCCCAGAGTGCATAATCATTACGAAGATCTTCACAAAGCTCTTCTAATGGAAGTCCTAGGAAACGAGTAGTTTCAAAAGGGTTGGACCAGAGCGATAGGGGTGTTAGAAGACTAGGTTCAATTGGACAATTGAAGAGAGGTAAAGTATCATCGGGGGAGATTCCACATGCGGGGCATGTGTTTGAAATGGTATTGTTTAGTCTGGATAGGTAAGATTTTAACCTATTACAGTATCCAGACGAAGGTGGACTAGAGTCTCCCTTGGTATGGTGCGTTATTCTTCAGCTATTTCGGGTGGATGACTGATTAGAACGGCGTTCACAGGTCGAGACCAGACAAAAGTTTCTACCGACCCAGTGAGGATGTCGGTTAGAGCCCGTTTATGGTTTCCAGGTGTCGTCTTATGTCTCTAGGGGCGATGTCCTGCCTTGTGACAATTCAGAAGGAACTGCCTGCACAGCATATCCGCGAGCTGTCTAACATTGAGCAATTTAGCCTCTTGTCAAGAGGCTCTTGATGAAGGTGAGACTCAGAAGACATGAAGAGACATCCGGTAGCAGTTCTGATTGCGAAATTTTGGAACACTTGTCACCTCGTACAGTGGGTGTTGTGTACGCTCGGCGACCAAATGGATGCAGCGTAGTCAAAGACCGGTCGGCGTATCTTGTTGTGACCTCGTACCTTTGAGACCATTGCAGACACATGACCAGCAAATTAGAAAGTGTTATCCAATGTCACCCCAAGCTTGGTAGCTTAACGCCATCACTATAAATGTCTAATTCGTTTCTCATTTGCTGCATCCATGTCGTTAAAAGTGTCGCCGTAGATTTAGTCGATGATATTGTCAGATTTCGCATGGTGAAAAACCTGGAAAGGTCCCAGAGGTAACCGGTGATTTTCGTACAGAATTCGTCAATATGGTACAATCGTCATTATCGTACAGTCGTCGGCATAAGAAACGATGGAGGCACCCTCCGGTGGAGGGGGCATCTTCGATAAGTAGAAGTAAAATAGAGTCGGGGATAGGACACACCCCCGGTGGCACCATTGGCTAATACGTCTAGATTTGAATTTTGCGTTCCTAAACTTTTCCGACGCTTGTATGGGAGCACCATGGACTCTAACGTCTTCGCTACCGGCGAAAGAGCGATATGGGTCGATATGAATCGCCTATATAAGCCGGTTTCCTTGTTCCCAAATCGCAGGAATGACAAACGTATTTATTGAGAGACTAAATTTTTTCATGATATATTACAATTACGAGTATATAAAATGCTCTAAAGGTACGAAATGGTATGAAGTATTTTGTTAAAGTAGCCGACAAACCCAATTAAAGCAGCGTTACTTTCGATAATTTAATTGAACAAATTAATTTAGAAGACATTGCATTCACTCGCTTGAAATGGTAAAAAATATGAATAAAATATGCAAATGAGCCAGACGTTAAATACACCAAACTTCAACTTAAATAGCTGCTACTGTATGTAAATCATGCCAAACGACTGAACTAAATGAGGGAGCCATGCATGCAGACAGTTTGTACCGTTAGGTTCTTAAAAGCAAAAAAAATCCAAAAAATCACAAAATTATATGGCAAATATTTAAAAAGCAAAAATTGCCAATCAAAACTGGAAGAAATTTGTAACAGAAAGCAAGTCAATAATTGTAGCCGACGGCCTAAATACAGTAGCCGCAAATTTTTTCAAATCTAAAATTCATAGCAAATCATAATGCAACGAGTTTTTGCACAGAATTTAGCACCAAAGTATTAAATGGATAGCAAGATAATTCGAACATATTGCGTGTCTAACGCAGATTTTGTTATTGGTTGCATTTTCGAATTTAATCTAACCAAACCAAATTACTGTTAAATGAAACATTTAGTTTTTAGAATTATGCATCCGCTTTAAATTGTTGCTGGCAAAAAATTATGCGGTTTTGCAAAAATTATGCAAATCAGCTCTCATATTTTTTTTGATGATGCTGCATAAATTGGTACTAAACATGAAAATTTGAAATTGAAAAGTATGAAGGTTAAGTGTGTAGGTATCTCCATAAGTATACGAATAACAGTAGTTTAACTATCTATGCAAATGTACGCATTGTACGTAAGTTAAGCTATAGTTTTCGGACTAATCCAGAGCAGACTTGCCCGACGGCAAGTACAAATCTTTGGAAAATTCAAATATGACTACTAATAATTATATCGTTTTCTTTTCTGCATCATCGCATGCCCGCTAAAAATCATTTTCTGTTGTAAAATGGGCATTACCTTCAAAGAGGGCATCATTATCCTTTCTCAACAACCCTACCCTATAAAAATGGAAAAAGGCAACATTTCTTGCCCTCGCTGGACGGTGCAATTATTTTCCCTAATAAATGGCAATAACAAACAAAAACAGTTTCTGAGCGTTTTAGAAGATTTGGAATGTTCACGTGGTAAGGTATGTCTGTTAAATTATCTTCAACACAACATTACAAATTTTGTTATTTTTTCTATCTTTGGTAAGTCATCAAACATATCATAATATGATCCCGAAATGATCCTAAAATAACCTCAAATTAAGCACAAAATCACCTCCGAGATGATCCTAAAATGACCCCAATATGAACCCAAAATGACCCCATTATGAACCCAAATGACCCCAACACGACACTAAAATTATCTCAAAATTACCCCAAATGATCACAATATGGTCCCAAAATTACCCCAATACGATCTCAAAATACAATATGAACTCAAATTACCCCGATATAACCCCCGAAATTATCACTAAATTACCCCTTTCCTTTCATTTCCTTTCCTCTCCTTCCCTTTCCTTTCCTTTCTTCTCCGTTCCTTTCCTTTCCTTTCCTTTCCTTTCCTTTCCTTTCCTTTCCTTTCCTTTCCTTTCCTTTCCTTTCCTTTCCTTTCCTTTCCTTTCCTTTCCTTTCCTTTCCTTTCCTTTCCTTTCCTTTCCTTTCTTTCCTTTCCTTTCCTTCTTTCCTTTCTTTCCTTTCCTTTCCTTTCTTCCTTTCCTTTCTTTCCTTTCCTTTCCTTTCCTTTCCTTTCCTTTCCTTTCCTTTCCTTTCCTTTCCTTTCCTTTCCTTTCCTTTCCTTTCCTTTCCTTTCCTTTCCTTCCTTTCCTTTCCTTTCTTTCTTTCCTTTCTTTTCCTTTCCTTTCCTTTCCTTTCCTTTCCTTCCTTTCCTTTCCTTTCCTTTCTTTTCCTTTCCTTTCTTCCTTTCCTATCCTTTCCTTTGCTTTCCTTCCTTTCCTTTCCTTTCTTTTCCTTTTCCTTTCCTTTCCTTTCCTTTCCTTTCCTTTCCTTTCCTTTCCTTTCCT
>CAXKVI010000001.1:154126836-154181836 GCA_964058755.1 Campiglossa producta
TTACTATTTTTTTTGTATAATTTTTCCTGTAGTTTTGCGTAACTTTTACCATATACTATATTTTTGGTGTAATTTTTACTTTATTTTTGTGTAATTTTTACTGTATTTTTTGTGTACATTTTATTGTTTTTTTTTTTTTGTAATTTTTTCTATATTTTTATATAAATTTTACTAAATTTTTGTGTTAATTTTATAATTTTTTGTGTAATTTCTACTCTTTTTTACTATGTTTTTTTTGCGTATTTTTACTGTATTTTTTGCTTAATTTCTACTATTTTTTGTGTATTTTTTACTAAGGGTATGCACCTAAAACACCCTCAGCAATAGCTTGCATGTAGCAAACGGCATACCTAAGCGCTCTTTATCCCGAAGAACCTGCTTGGTCGTGCCCTGCCTGGCAAGTGCGTCTGCCCTACAGTTTCCCTCAATGTCCCTGTGTCCCGGGACCCAAACTTCAAGGCCTCGGTGTATATGGAAATACCGCTGGCTGTTTTTCACCGAGTTTTTCAGACCACCTTCACGATTTGGCGTGGCGGAAACCCTACTATCTGTGGCAGTATCACAACAGTGACGTTGAGGTCTTCCCCGTCCAGCAGGCCGTCCCCCATCGCCGAGTTATTCACAGCTCCTTCGCCATTTGACGTGGCAGATACCATACTTTCCGAGTCGGACACCTCCGACTAATCTTCCGGCACTGCGATGTCCGAGTCCTCCGGAGCGGCCGAAATAGCAGCGCGTTGTGCATCGCCACGGTTTACTTGGATCACTATCTGACCCATGCCGTAGTGCACTCGTCCATTTCACCGTTTAAGGGGCTCGAGTGCCTCTTTATTCAAGGAGAAGACCACCTGCCTATCAGGCCCTACCGCATACTCAACCAGATTGACACTCGTGGGGTTTGCACCTGAAAGCCACCCCGTACAACCGCCCCTGACAGGAAGTATAACCGTAATTGAAGCTAAGCCATAGCTGCAACTGCAACTGTAGTACTATGCAATAGAAAATGTTACCATAACCTCAAACATAGCCGTAACTGAAACTATAATTCAAACTTTTGGCGCAAACCCGACTGAAACCGCAACTGAAACAGTAACCGTAGCCGCAAATGTGACCGTAAGTATAACCTTAACCGTAGCTAGCCGTAACTATCACTTTAACCGTAGTTGTAATATGTATGTTAAAATACAAATTTACAGCTGTTTTTTCTTCCATTTATACAAAGTTAGTACAGTTAAAACATATTTTAATAGTTTTTCTATTAACTAAATGAATATGCATATAAATATTGTAGTAGTAATAAATTAATGTAATGAATGAATATAACTTCTTTCCAAACACAAAGATACATTCAGAAATACACTAATACGACTGTAAGTAAAATAAATTTTATTGCTGTAATTTGCATTCAAATTTTTGTATTTAGCTACTGCGATATGTTTTTGCCTGCCGGACGGCGTTAGGCGTAACAATTAAATTGTAACACGCAATTTAAAACACATTTTAACATATGTAAGGAGTACAGACATTAGTACTTACATTTTACGCCAGTTTCTCCCTTCAAACTCCCTCTGCCTCCTTACTTTTTATTGCAAAAGCTAAACGTATATATTTTCGCTTGGCAGCTCTGTTTTTAGCAGCAATAACAATTCTATAAAGAAAGAATATTTTTCACATTTCCACGCGAGAAATAGCCAAATAAATCAGTGGAAATCTGCAAACAGGTAGAACAAGAATGCGGCCATTGTTTATTCTTTACGGCCTTTACGGTATGGCTTAAGTCAAAAGCCAACCCAACACAGAGGACGGGAGTCAAGTGTCAGCCACTCAACCGAACATATTCACATTATCTTAGAGGGAATGTAAAAGTTGTTTTTGTGCCGTTGATTTCAAAAATGCTTAAATTTCTACATTTCACACATGGTGGCCGTAGAAGAGATGGCTGCACGAAAACGCGAACATGCAAAGGCGGGAAACAAACATATGTTCGGGTACATAAATTATAAAAGTCAACGTAAACAATAAAGATATGCATTTTTGGCGGGAAAGAGTGGCGCGAAGGTGAGTGGAGGGTAAGCAATGTGAGTGGGAATGCTTTGTTGAGCCGCCATTGAGGGCATTTTATGTAAATTTAATGAGTTAACGAATTCCTGCGCTTTGATTTAGGATCGCCCTGACTTTGGGACAGTTGGCGAATTCAAAAATTAATCGTCTACTGCAAACTAATTGGTGCTGTAGCAGCGACAGTAGGCGCGTTGTCTAAACCACTTCCCAAAATTTTGGATAAGTCACACAGTCGCGGCAAATATGATTTTGTACGAATATATAGCACTTCCTCGACTACACCTTCTACCTATAATAAAATGCAAGTTTGTAATATTTTCTATCGATTCTATCGACCCTTTCTTCAACGACGAAAAATCATTGAAAATTTTAATAAAAATGTACATGGCGTATACGTAACATTTTTTTTTTAACGAATATGTAGAAATTGAGAGACAATTTATTGATGCTACCATACTATCTATTGGAATGCTTTAAGAGGATGTTGAAGAAGCACGAAATAGTAATTAGAGAAAGTACAGGTTTGTGTTTTTTGGGAAAAGTGGTATGGTGCCTACCAAAACAGTTTTTATTGCTAGACTCCTGGCAAGTTCTGACCAAGAAAAGGTCTATGAAATTGGATCATGTTGTCTGTAAGCATTACTGAATAAACTAATTCGTTGCATATTTGTGTGTTGTTTGTATTGGTGAAGCATTTCACGAGACTTATTTGATAAGTTTTGTGAAGATATCGTCGCTCGCTTGCCAGAAGCGTGAAAGTCCCAAAATTAAAATTTTGGTAAATTGTATTTTAAAGTTTATTGATCTCGCAAAATTTGAAATTTTAGTTTTTGACATAAATATATTTTTGCAAGTTATATTCTCGTTATACTCTTTCTACTGATACAGGTTTTAGGTTAATATTCCTTCAGTTCCTCTTTTAAAATATCCAAAGTAAATTTTTTAAAATTTTCGTTGTGCCAGAAGCATGAATGTGTAGCAAAGTTGTTACGTATACGACATGGTGTCGGTGGTTCAGTGCAATACATTATGGTTTCTGGATCAACGAACATTTTTAAAAATTTAGAAATTCAATTTTTAAAAATGTTTGTTCCGCCAGAAACGTCAATGTGTAGCACATTCGTTTTTCTTTCACAATTTTCAGAGATTGAACTATACATTTATGAAAATAACATTGCAAGTTTCCGCGGGTTTCTTGTACTTTGGAAACCCAGAATTTTCGTGAATCGTAGTGAATCGAGAGATTAGTCACATTATCTCAAATCTGGAAAATTTTCACCTTCATGCCTCTGGCAAGCTAGCGACGATATGTATGTTATTTTTATACCCAGCGTACTAGTACTAGTACAAGGGTATTATAATTTTGTCCACATAACGGTATACGTAACGGCACAAAATAATCGAGATAGATATAGAGTTCCATATATGAAATTTCATAGGTTGAAAAGAGCATACCAGTATCGTTGGGAGTATACCTGATGAAATTGGATAAAACCGCTCTCCAACCACGCTCACTTTCGATATCGAAAGCTTCGAAAATCACCTAAATTGATAAAATTCGGTAACGGAAATGGCTAAAATGCTATAATTTTATAGGTGAATCACCCTGGTCATTCTCTTAAGATTTTTCCCTAAATTTTGTATAATGGGCGTGGCACCTCCCACTTTTAAGGGAGGCATTTTTGAAAATTCGACTGTTCGTAACTTTAAAACCTATTACAGTAGAACGATGAAATTGGTACAAGGTATACTAGCATAATCGGGAGTATACCTGATGTAATTGAACTAAATCGCTTCCCACCCACGCCCACTTCCGAAATGGAATATTTCGAAAATCATATGAAAACTACCGCTGGGTATTTAACGTTCGGTTTACTTGTTTTAAGTGAGTATCAAGACTTTATGGGCCAAGAAAAATCGTACATGGAATCTACTAGTAAACATATGTAAATGCACACGTGAACTAATTGAATGCCCTGTAGGAAAGCTGGAGAAGACTTATGGTCGGATTTCTTTAATGTTTAGAGTCATGCTAAAGAAGAGTATTTGAGTAACTAGGCCAACAGTAAGTGGAAGTGAGTAGAAGAAAAACTGAGGATGACTATGTTTGTGTTGTAGATATTTACCTTATTCGGAAAAGGACTGCATGTTCCTTGGAATAAATGATTACTAGGAATCGGCTGTAACGGGCTTCTCCCAGAATACTCGATCGTGCTTTTCCTCTGGAAAAATGTTCATAAAATGGCAATTAGTGAATTTCACGCTGGGCCGTCTACAGTCACATTGATTCAGTTGTAGCCATATCATCATAATATACTTCATGGATCTTATCTATATGAAATACAAACATACAAACCCGTCCAAACCTGCCACAACAACGCTGTGCAACAAAACGCGCGTCTAAACTTCGGGAAACCGCAACGAAACGACCCAACATCATCAGGAAGAATAAAGCATTTCAACAAAATTTCAATACAAATTTTCACACACTCGCTGTATTGGAGCCACTTACGAGTATATCAAATATATTTATGTATGTGTGTAGGTGTGCTAGTATGATAAACTACAATTCTTTACCTTCAGAAGTTACACCATTTTCATACCTGGGCGTGTTTTAAGAAACACATGAGCAACAGTGGTTGTTGTTATTGTTGTTTTTGCATTGGGTTATGGTTGCTTTCTTGGCATCGACGACATTTTAGCATAAACAACACATTCTTGGCGATAATTTAGTGCGACGTTCATGAAATAAAAGAGACATCTACAATACGAATGAGGGGAAGCATACAAACAAACAAAAGTTCAAATATTAACACATCGCCGTTTATAAAAGGTGCTGAAAAGAGGAATAAACAGCACGACGCGCACCTGTCACAACAGCTTGTAAAGTATAAATGGCGGCGACAAGGTAGGTGTAAATTTTCTTCAAGAACTTGAAAAAGGATATTTATTGAGACTAAGCACAAGTTTACACATGTACTCTGGTAATGGGTGTGTCATATAGACTACGTTGTGCGTTGAAGGGTTAAATGTTACAAGAGGTTTAGATCTCAATCAAATCTAGTTTTATCTTTTTTTCTTTTAATAATTCTCTATCTTCTTTCTACTTCACTTTCAGCTTTGGATTATTTACTGTCTGGGAATTGCAGGGTTAAAATACTTTCAAAGTAGCTGCTTATGAGCATCTTATCTATGCATTACCGGGTTAATGCACCCTTCTTTCGTCATTCTTTTGAATTTTTATTTTATACTATTTTGTTTTAATTTTTTCATCCCACATATTTCATTTTATTTTTTGGTTTGTTTCATTTTTATTTTAATAGTTTATTTGGTTTTGGCTATTTCCCTTTATTTAATTTTGTTTATTTTATTTTATTTTTTATATTTTTATTTTGTTATATTTTTTATTTTATTTCATTTTGTTTTCTTTTATTTTAATTTATTTTGCATCAATATTTATTATATGTAATTAATTTGAATTTTTTCAATTTTTTTTTTAATTTCTATTTTGTTTTATTATTAGATTTTTTAGTTAAATTTTTTTCTTAAATTTTTTTTTTTTATTTTACTTTAGTTTATTTTATTTAGTTTTATTTTAATTTTTTATTTATTTTTTTCAAATATTTTTTTTATTTCTTCTTTTAGTTTTATAATTTTTTCACTTAATTTTTTGTTTTATGTTGCTTAATTTTGTTTTATTTTTATTAATTTTTTTTTAATTTTTTTTTTAATTTTTCGTTTCTTTATTTAATTTTTTTTTTTTTTTTTTTTTTTGTTCTATTTTAAATATGTATTCTAATATTATATTCTAATTTTTTATTATATTTTAGTTTATTTTATTTTGTTTTATTTTATTTTTTATTTTTTATTTCTTTTTTCAATTTTTTTTATTTCAATTTTGTTTTATTATACGATTTTTTTTAGTTTTATTTTTCATTTAATTTTTTGTTTTATGCTGCTTAATTTTTTTATATTTTTATTTTTCGTATTTTTATTTTTTTATTTAAATTTTTTTTATTTTTTTTTATTTTTTTTTATTTTAGTTTATTTTATTTGGTTTTACTTTATTTTTCAAATTTATTTATTTTTTTCTATTTTGTTTTTTATTCGATTTTTTTTAGTTTTATTTTTTTTCATTTATTTTTTTGTTTTATGCTGCATTTTTGTTATATTTTTATTTATTTTTTTATTTTTTATTTTTTTTTATTGTAGTTTACTATGTTTTGTTTTATTTTATTTTATTTTCTTTTCTATTATTTTACTTTGTTTTATTTTTTTATTTTATTTTATTTTATTTTATTTTATTTTATTTCATTTCATTTCATTTCATTTCATTTCATTTCATTTCATTTCATTTCATTTCATTTCATTTCATTTCATTTCATTTTATTTTATTTTATTTTATTTTATTTTATTTTATTTTATTTTATTTTATTTTATTTTATTTTATTTTATTTTATTTTATTTTATTTTATTTTATTTTATTTTATTTTATTTTATTTTATTTTATTTTATTTTATTTTATTTTATTTTATTTTATTTTATTTTATTTTATTTTATTTTATTTTATTTTATTTTATTTTATTTTATTTTATTTTATTTTATTTTATTTTATTTTATTTTATTTTATTTTATTTTATTTTATTTTATTTTATTTTATTTTATTTTATTTTATTTTATTTTATTTTATTTTATTTTATTTTATTTTATTTTATTTTATTTTATTTTATTGTATTTTATTTTATTTTATTTTATTTTATTTTATTTTATTTTATTTTATTTTATTTTATTTTATTTTATTTTATTTTATTTTATTTTATTTTATTTTATTTTATTTTATTTTATTTTATTTTATTTTATTTTATTTTATTTTATTTTATTTTATTTTATTTTATTTTATTTTATTTTATTTTATTTTATTTTATTTTATTTTATTTTATTTTATTTTATTTTATTTTATTTTATTTTATTTTATTTTATTTTATTTTATTTTATTTTATTTTATTTTATTTTATTTTATTTTATTTTATTTTATTTTATTTTATTTTATTTTATTTTATTTTATTTTATTTTATTTTATTTTATTTTATTTTATTTTATTTTATTTTATTTTATTTTATTTTATTTTATTTTATTTTATTTTTAAAATTTTTAGAGCTATATTGGTTGTTAAATTTAAAGCAAAAACAGAAAGTTTTCCTTTTCCACCTCCGACGCGTTTCGACTCGTTATTGTATCTTCTTCAGGGAGTACATATCTTTATTTTCATTTTATTTTATTTTGTTTTCATTTATTTTATTTTTTTCATATTTTTTTTATTATGTTTTATTTTATTTCATTATAGGCTTTTTTATTATATTTTTATTTTTATTTTGATATAAATTTTTGTTTGTTCCTCCGTATTTTTTGAGTACTCCCATATGCCGTGGAAAGTTTATACCATATTTTTTGCAAAGGGAATTACTTGACTGCTGAATGTTTTGCTTGTAAGTCCTTGGGTTGCTTAAACTTGACAGACGTGTTTCATTGTTGAACTAATCCTGTATTATATCCTCCTTCATTTCTCTCACTCTCCAATGCAATGGTTGCATGTTTACCTTTGTTGTATAGATATTATTGTTGTGGTTGATTTCATTTTCATTTCGTAAAAGTGACCGTGCAAATGGGGCCGTAGACTCTAGTGACGCGTATGTCGACATGTTTTACCGCTTTCCGGTTGACCGCAACAAAAGACATGTCACAACAGCTAAGTAACAACAACAACACAAGCCAACTTGGTCGTCAGCGAGAATTGAAGTGGCCACAATGACAGCAATGTTGAATGATGTGTCGCCGTTGGCGGTGGTTGAGCGTTGCAAAAGCGTGAAGTTGCCACACGAGCAGGCTGGTAATGGCGGCGGCGACAATGGGTTACTGCAGAGGTGGCTATTGCTCAGAAACAGGAACTTACAGAGGTATGTAAGTATGTAAATTTAAAATGTATTTTGAAATAGAAATGTTATAGGACGTTTACACGACGCAATCTTCGTTAACCGTTTCGTAAGCACTTTCGGCTAACGAAATCTGACGAGGCCGAAAAAAGCATTTCAGCAGCTGGGCACTTGATCGCATAAAGACAGTGTACGATTGCTGTCTGGAGGCCCAGCTCTTTTCAATGATTCCTCTGTAGCAGTAAAAGCAACTAAGACCATTATATTCCTGTATTTAAGATTAGGTTTCCCAGACAACTTCCGTTACAATTTCGAGATATCCCAAACCATAAGACAGTACTCTTCCAATTAAGGGGCACTCTGAGGCAGGAGTCTTAAATCTACTTGTGGAAAGAACGATTTTCGTTTGTGGGCTTGACAGCCAGTTTATAAAAGTCTGTTCATATTGTGACTCAGTCCTCTAGAATTGTAGGGCCAAGCATGTCTTCTTTGGGAGATGACAGATATGAGATTTGTTCTTCGTCTACCGAGATGTTAAGAGAAATGAGCTCCCCAATCTCTCTGTCGACTTATAGCCCAAACAACATTTAATTAGGTTCCTCAAATATCCAAATACTCTATTTTGTAGATCTCCCAGTTTGAGAGTAGCTTCCTTTAAAGGCCAGAGGCTCTAAAGTCGTTGAGTAAGTCCGTCAAGTCTTATAGACGGGTAATTCACTCGTTACTCTACATTGACTAACTTTGACGCTGAATAACCTGCCGTTTAGTCGCCGTATAATTGCTTGAGGTTATGTTTCCCTCCATTTGTTTACGAGTAAAAGTTTTGTGTCAACATTGGTGTCAATTGTATGTTAAGGTTACTCCCTCATGTCAACTGTAAAGTGACTTTATTAAGCGGTCACAATGCCGATTAAGCCAACCAACCAAGTACGCGCCCACACCATAATTGACCCTTCTAAAAAAGGCTTGCTCGCATAACAAATTTATCCCTTGAAGATACTCACAACCAAATGTGACTGAAGTAGCAGCCTTTTACCTGCCGCTCGGGGGCTTCGTGTTGATATGCAAATGTCCTTGTTCAGATACGTGTCTTGTAAATATATATTAACAAATGCAAACATGTGAAATAAACCGTGTAAAGATATCCTTTGTCCCAACATAAACATGTATGTGTGTGTGTGTGTGGCTAAGACATGGCATCTTTATTTCAAATGTGAGCTCGGGAGTTTGTTGGACAAATCATTTGTTTATTTTGTTATTGTGTGATGTTAAAAAATGGTCTGTGATGCATTTAAAAAGCTTATCTGGCAGTAAGTATGTAAGATTTGGCCAGAAAGGATTTAAAGCATTTCACGCATAATTTTGATTAATGAAGAGTTTGAATCTTTGATTTGTCGTTTGTATAGTGCCTTGGCCACTGAGCACTACTCTGCATTTCACGAAGCTGCCATATATTTACCTAACTTGGCTTGTAGGCGAAATAAAATTAAGTCATAAATATGGATTTTCTAAATATATCCCTCCCTATGCCGAGAGGACGTATCCAAGGAAGAAAGTGTCAAAATTTGGCCAAAAATTCGTTAACTACTTTTCGAGCCAATTCCTCACAAAAGGTCCTATGATTTGTATACCCAGCGCACTAGTACTAGTACAAGGGTATAATAATTTTGTTCACATAACGGTACAACATAACGGCACAAAATAATCGAAATAGATGTAGAGCTCCAAAAGTTCATTAAGACAGGTCCGTCCGTCTGGTAGGTTGCTATTGAAAATGGGCGAAATCGGATGATAACCACGTCCCCTTTTTCGATATCGAAAATTTCTAATATGACCTAAATTGACATATCTCGCTAGCTGAAATGACTAAAAGATATCATTTTATAGGTGAGTCATTCTCTTATGATTTTTCCATAAATTTTTTCAACTGGCCGTGTCACCGCCCACTTTTAAGGGAGTCATTTTTGAAAATACGACTGGTCGTAACTTTAAAACTGATTACAAATGAAATTGGATAAAATCGCCCTTCAACCAAGTGGCGCGGCACCGCCCACTTTTAAAGCAGGCATATTTGAAAATTTCATGGAGTCATAACTTTTAAACTGATTATGGTAAAACGATGAAATTGGGTACAAGGTAAACTTTCATAATAGGGAGTATACCTTTCTTTTTCTTCTCAACCACGCCCACTTCCAAAATAAAAAATTTCGAATATCATATGAAAACTACCGCTGGGTATTATGTTCGGTTTACCCCCGAACTTAAACTTCCGTACTTGTTTATAAATAGATTTGGAGACAACGTTAGTAACTGTATACCTGTATTAAAATATCTTATCCCAATAGGCAACTTATGTTATAGCAGATAACCTACAAACGAATTTAATTAAAAATGTGTTGAGTAGTTTTGGAGATAAATCGGATGCGGACAAATATCTGTATAATAGCATTAGGTGGCAACCCTAGATGTGTCCTTAAGTGGCTAACATAGACGATAAACCTATCTTTTGCAGTAAGGTACAACGAAAGCTATCATTTGATTCCCATATTAGCATATTTCATTTGCCTTCAGTAAAATAACTAGGTCAAAATTTCATAGACATTTTCTAAAATTGTGTTGGAGATAAAATAAGATATGGGAAAACGCCGGAACCCTACCAAGCAATTTTTTTAAAAATATACTCGAAAATTGCTGATAGACGGATATGTGCGAAGGAAGGGCTATCACAATGTATTAAGGGTTCACTTCTCGTCGACTTAGCATCCTAAAATCTATCGTAATAGGTGACTACCTTACAAGTAAACTCGAACTCTGCAGCAATACCTAGTCTCGCCGAGTCCGCTGTAGCACACCACATCTACGTAAGGGATCGAACTGGGTTATACCGATACTACCAGTCCTTTGCCGGATATGAATTCGTTACAAACTCCTTGACCCAGGAACCGGGGTCGATTTTGATTTTAGTCTTAGCCTCATAAGACAGGCATATTCTTAGCCATATAGCCCGCTGAAGTCTAATGCTGCTTAACTGTAACAGGGGAACGATCGCCGTGGGGCTATACCACGGTCGGCTGATGATTATCGACCGCCGTACCGCATAATGAAATATCTGATACCATCAGCTCTTAAATACGCATCCCGCACACATCAATCTGCTCATTTCACCTACTTTAGGCTGTCGACGGCCGTTCTTGTCGACACGCACCGATAGAGGGAGTCCTCGCATTAAAGTGGTGAACAATTGGAGATCCTCTACAGTCTTCAATTGGAACCAGTTGGAGAAACGAAGAAAGAACTGTCTTACATTTTTGGACAGCCGAAATCGTTTAAACAGTTAGGCGCCACTTAATATAGCCAGCAAGTCTTAACAGAGTTTTAAAAAACATAAACCTTACCCACGAAACTTACAGAATAAAGTCATGCCCTTTAAAAAGGTCAAAACGTTTCATGGACAATGTTGAAGCTTTAAGAAGACACTCTGAGTAAATTGCTGATACGATAATGCTAAAATAGATTAAAGTAATTTGTAAAACTCTACGGCTAATCATAAACGGAAGCTGGGAAATGGCATCAACTAAATCAACTTCAACAACTGTAAAGCAAGAAGAATAACAACAACAAAGTAATAACAGCAACATTGTGCTTCATCATCATTACGACCGTTAAACTTCCACTACAACAACAAAGAACCCACAAACAAACAAACATTCCCAACAAACTCACAACCAAAAATACAAATTCATTCGTCCTTTCTTCCTCAAACCACTGGCTCATTCAGTGAAAACACAAATCATTCCTTACAACAACATTCACGCACTCCGCACATTCTTTTACCAACCGCACTCCCCTTACAAAGAGTTTTGCACACAAAATGACCAGTCACTTACGGCATCACCCCCCGACGCATCATCACCCGCCACCAAACGCTTCTTATTTTCACAGCAGCGATAAAAGCATTCATTACCTGTCTTTACCTTGAGCTCGCACATTTTTGGATTTTTATTTGTTTTACCGTCCTTTTTTCTGCGTGAACGCATCGCCAGCTGAGCCGCACGGCAAGTGGAGAGATGTTTTGCGGCTTCGAGGTTGTGTCTTTTTGGAAAAAAAATAAAAATAAAAATAAAGTAGCCATTGCGGCAATCTGCGAACTGTTAATCCAAGCCACATGTGGGTCAATTTTGGGTTAAATTTAACAATTGCTTGGGTCAATGCTGCGTCGAAGAGGTGTGGAGCTACTATTTTATGCGTGGAAGTACATGTGTTTTACCAAATCATGTAGTCTTTATAAATATTAACATGTCCATTGTGGAATATAGCATATTTGAAAAAGGATTCTAAACTTAGAGGTCAAGCATGGTGTGTTAGTTGACGTGTTGGTTCCAATAACGTCTAACCTATAAAGAAGTTGACAAAGTATTTTTCATAGCAGATTGTTGCCTTACATATCTCACGAGGATTACAATGCGAGAAGCTCTTAAATGAGAAAGCCCTGAGCAAGCAACCAGAAAATCTAAGGATTGAAACAACATAATAATCTTATACACAGAGAAAATTGAGCTGGTGATGGATAAGAATTGACAGTGTTTTGGTCATATCAACCAAAATATGGATTGATTCAACCAAAATCACGGTCAATTATTATCCATTTCCAGCTCATTTTTCTCTGTGTATCTATCATCATATATATTATTTCTGTAAGGTCTTTTTGTGTTTGCTCCTAATTTTCTGCTCTCATTTGAAACCAATATTAATAAATAAGGTATCGTTTTAAAGGTGGGGGTTAGCTCTACATGCGAAACCATATATTAATTAGCGGATTGCTTTTGTTTAAGCGTATTTTATAAAAATTAATTTGTTTAAATAAACCATTGTGAACTCACAAAAAAATCAATTTGTACTGCAACGCTATTGTGACTGACATTCACCAGCCTTCAGAGCGGTGTTGCCAGAATCGGGGATATCGCCCTTTTTCGGGTATTGTCTGTGTGCCAAAGTAATTTCGAAATGGTTTGGTATTTGTTTTCTTTAGGGGTTATTTGCAATCAAAGTTGCAAGTTTTCATGTGGTTCTTGTAATCACATTAGGCCGTCCCTAAAAATGGCCAAAAAAGTGTTCTGCGCAGAAATGCGAGGATGGCGTAGCCTCTGTTGGACCGGACGAGTGTTATTTTTTATAAGCACCTCGGAAAGGTGTTCTACACACAAATACCATGGATCCCGATCCGAATTGGGATCGTACCTGGGTTCCTTTTTCGGGATTTTGATCATAATTTTTCACTGAAACAAAAAATAAAAAAAAAGTTCCGGGATTCGTGATCCTGCGGCCAATACACGTTTTTTGAGCCCTCTCCCATAATTTTTTAAAATGTTTTTTGCAGTTGACCCCTAAAGGAAACAAATACCAATGCTTTTAGGCTATAAACTCCCCAATTCATGATTTAAGCAACATCGTTTGTTTTTCCCCGCCGAGGAAGAAACTCAGAGCAGCACTACAAAAATTTGAAGAGAAATGATTTTGAAGGTTCTAATGATAACCTGTACATTTATCGTGCCATAGTTCTTTTTAGGTGTGTTTTTCCACGCTAGAAAAAAAAAATTGGCACTCTTGAAACTGTTTTGGTACAAAAAAAAATGTGAGTGGCAACACTGCGCTGGACTGGTAGTGGTGCAAGTCTTTGATTTTGATTAAAAAAAGACAATGGTGAATGGAAATTCTTTTCAAATGTTCAAATGTAGATGGCGCGCGGGCGGGTAATTGCCAGTGGTGCTGGCTAAACACCTGTTGCGAATATTTTTCTTATTCTTTCTCACAACAAGGGCAGTTGATTTTATTTGTTAATTAAAAATCTTTTATGGATGTTTCTTATTGGATCTTTTATTATACACCGTGATAAAATATACTAGGTGGACCCGTGCGCGCCTTGCGCAAAAAAAAAAAACAAATGGTTTGAAATCGTTTACTTACGTCATACAAACTTATGTAAAATTTTCGATAATTTGATAAAAAGCAATCGATTTGTATTTTTTTACAAAACTTCCTTAAATACAATATTTGACGTAAAAATAAAATCATTTGTAATTTTTTGTTTGAATGTCGCTGGGCTGAAAAAGTTATATCTTGGAATCGCCTGACTCTAGAAAATGCCACATACAACTGTCCGTGTGAAAACACACATTGAGCATTAATTCTGACGGGCAAAGGGAAGTAAATTTAGACGAAATTAATATATTTTTAGACTGTCGCTATGTTAGTCCTCCAGAGGCAATGTGGCGACTTCATGAGCGCCAACTCTTTCATCGTTCACATACTATTGAACGGCTGCGCAAGGCGCGCACGGGTCCACCTAGTCTATATATAAATACGCCACATGAAAAACTTTAGGAACCTCCTGTGAGCGAATCGCTTGACCGATTTGAATGAAATATGCACCGATGGAAAAGAAATTGAAAAAACTGAGGTATAGGTGGTATATTTTCAGGGGAGTCCCCGAAATTTAAGGATGGCGGGTGCGGGGCTAGCGACCCCACGTGTAGCAATGTGTAGAGATATATGAATATTATATTTATGCCAAATTTTTTCGATATACGACACCCCGTTTTGGAGACATTGTTTAAAATATGAAATCGAAATATTTCTTAGAGCATCGTACTGATATATAAACGGAAAATGATTTGAAACAAATGCCGATATCCGAAAATCGGTTTTGGATATATCGTTGAAAGTAAAACCCGGAAAACCGATAAATATTTTTGGAAACTTTAGTACTTCTTTACCCACTAAGTTAATAGTTTAGCAGCATGTACATTAGGGTGACCTAAAATATAGTCGCTCGCTTGTCAGAAGCATAAATGTGACAAAATGACAATTTTGGGAAATCGTATTCGAAAGTTTACTCCTCTCGCAAAATTTGAAATTTTAGTTTTTGACAGAAATATGTTTTTGCAAGTTATATTCTCATTATACTCTTTCCACTGATATAGTTTTTAAGTAAATATTCCTTCAATTCCTCAAAATTCGACACATTCATCTTTTAAAAATTTCCAAAGTAAATATTTTTAAATTTTCGTTGTGCCAGAAACATGAATGTGTAGCACAACGGAAATGTTTAAAAACTGAATTTTCAATTTTTTTCAAATTTTTGTTTTGCCAGAAACATGAATGTATTGTACTCAGCAAGAGACACCATGCCGTATACGTAACAATTTTGCTACACATTCATGTTTCTGGCAAACCAAAAATTTTGAAAAAAAAATTTTAAAATTCAGTTTTTAAACATTTTTTTTGCGCCAGAAACATGAATGTGCTACAAACTCGTTTTTCTGACACAATTTTCAGAGATTGAACTACACATTCATGAAAAAGGCATTGCGAAATTCCGGGGGTTCCTTGTACTTTGGAAACCCAGGATTTTTGTGAATCGTAGAGAAACAAGAGGTTAATCACGTGTGCCTATAGTTAATAGAAAAAAATTTGGAAATTGGCACATTCATGCCTCTGGCAAGCGAGCGACGATATACATATTAACAATACATCTTGACATTGGCCTACAGCAAAAAAAAAATCTTTCCACTAGGTGGCGTTGGAGTCTACCCATAATATCCATATCATCCTCAGCTCGCCCCAATTTTTAAAAAAATATTTCGCAAAACCCTGAATTTGGCAGCTCATAGAAAGCAAAGGGTGACAACCAGGGATGTGATATGTGGGCTTTTCCTACCAAAACTGTTAGGTTTAGGTAGGATGGTAGGACGATTTGAATTTTGGTCGGTTTTTATTTTCGTGCGAGTAACACCACAGCTTTTATAGCTTTTGGGTATGCTGAATTCAAATCTGAAGATTTTTTCTCCAGAGGGTGGTTTCTTAACAAACCGGAAGTATGAAAAAAAAAATTTAATTTTTAAAAAATGCAAACCACCCTTTTGAGGGAAAACCTAGGGTGAACCGAAAAATCTGACTTCAGGTTCAGATTCAGCAAACCCAACAGCTTCAGAAACCGTTGTACCGTGTTATTGTTCACCGTATGGCTTGCTAGAAAACTGGTTTTCCAAAATCTGAATACTGGAAACCCGTCCTGTATCAGTATTTTTACGTAAATATTGGTAGTATGAAGGCCACTTTGGTAGATCTTGAGTTGGGTTTTTGTATGAAAAAAATTTTTCAAAGCGGCAACCAGTGGCAACCTTGAATCTGTTACTAAGGAATTTTCTTAGTTAAGATAAACGCGAAACATTCCATACAAATGATATTTTGCCTACTATTTTTCATTGGAAAACAAAAAAGAGTCTAAGAAAATAAATCTCCCACCTTAAGAAAGCAGGGAAACAGTAAATTTTTGTAGATGCAGGCGAGTGAATTTTTCAGCTTGCAACGTTTGCCGGGTCCTGTAGCAATTAATTAAAGTTTTACGATTATTTCAGACCGAAATTGTATTAGTTCGTTGTTGTTGTAGTTGTAAAAGTTATCACCCACATTTGTTAGTCACTTTGTCACTCAAAAACTCGATACAAAATTTTCCAAAAACAAAAGCGGTTGAGACCAAACATATGGGGAGTACGGCTGAGGTAAAGATGCTAGGGCCAACGTAAATGTTGGGTTTGGTTTATTATGTGACAAGGCGCTTGCATTTGTTGTTGCCACCCGCAGCTACAAACTGCTTAGCATAATCTGTACAAATTCGACAAAAAAAATTACCAACAACCATGAAATCAACAGAAGTGCGTCGGCAATTTGTTTATTGACAGCAGCAACAGCACACAGGAGACCCTGAGTGAGGTGAGGCGGTGCTGCTGCTGGTATAAGTTAGTTTGCAAACATAAATAAAACCAACAACAAAAATTTGCCACAAATATTCTCGCACAATTTCGGCAAATAAATCACCCAAAAACCAGCAGCAGCAACAGCGCCAGCGCCAAGAATGCGAACTCACTTAGTAACTCCGGCGCTCGATTGCAAATTTTTGTTTGGTAGGTGGGAAGGGGTATTCACAGAGCACTGGTGAGCTGATGCCGGGTAAGTTGTTGAAAAGTTTAAGGCAGGCAAACGACCAACAAGCAGTCATGGAGCTCGGTGAATGTCACAACTTTTCTGACACATACACATGTTACGCTGTTGTACTAAGTCCGTCCTCCCGTTTGCCTGAGCTTGCCGCCCTTTTCACAAATTTGTCTGTCGATTTTGCATGGCACACTGTGGCGGTTGTTGTCGTTCCTTCGGCGCTTCTGTTCTCTATTGGAGGGCAGGAAATAAAAATTCTTTAGCTGACATTTGCATTGACATTTCAATAGTGTTGTTGCCTTTTGCTCAGAGCTCTGATTTGCTATTGCTTTTGTTGCTTAGTTGTGTATTACTGTCATTCAATTTGTACTATTGAATTGTATTTGATTATTTTGGAATCGTTTTTGAGTTGACATTATTTGTCGTTTTGCTTGCAAATTTTTCTATTGTCGTTGCACGTCCTTCCGGGCTTCTCGCATGGCTAAAGATGTCAACAAAGTATTGCTTTTGAGCAGTGGAAAAATTAGCTACAGTTAGTGTGTTTATTCTGAAAGGATATATGTATTTTTTTAGTAATAGCGATACCGTTGCGATTTCAAAAATTAGAGATTTGCACCGCGTTTCTTGGGATCGCATACTTGAGAGCACAGAACCAACAGGGCTCTATGGTCTCAATGTTTGCTACCAATCCCACGCGATACAAGAATTATTCGGGCCGAAGCAGCGGGTTATAATTAAATATAAAGATGACGCTTTTAAAAATATTTTTCAACTTACTTGCTCTCTATTTTTTTGTAAAACTACCTATCTCCAACGCTGCGACAGAACTTTTCGAAAGAACTACTCTCCTGCATCTGAAAAAATTAACTATTTCCCTATTCCTATTCTAATCCCTATTCCTATTCATATCCCTATCCCTATCCCTATCCCTATCCCTATCCCTATCCCTATCCCTATCCCTATCCCTATCCCTATCCCTATCCCTATCCCTATCCCTATCCCTATCCCTATCCCTATCCCTATCCCTATCCCTATCCCTATCCCTATCCCTATCCCTATCCCTATCCCTATCCCTATCCCTATCCCTATCCCTATCCCTATCCCTATCCCTATCCCTATCCCTATCCCTATCCCTATCCCTATCCCTATCCCTATCCCTATCCCTATCCCTATCCCTATCCCTATCCCTATCCCTATCCCTATCCCTATCCCTATCCCTATCCCTATCCCTATCCCTATCCCTATCCCTATCCCTATCCCTATCCCTATCCCTATCCCTATCCCTATCCCTATCCCTATCCCTATCCCTATCCCTATCCCTATCCCTATCCCTATCCCTATCCCTATCCCTATCCCTATCCCTATCCCTATCCCTATCCCTATCTCTATCCCTATCCCTATCCCTATCCCTATCTAATTTATTTTTCATTTCGTCTGCGTTCTGATTTTGTTTCCATATCGTTCCACTTTCGGTCGTTGTTCAAAACTGATTTCGTCTTAGTTTCGGGTTTGGTTGAATAATATCAGATTGTGCTTCGTTCTGCTGTAAGTTTTTGCACTAGACTTTTGTTTCGTACTTTAAAAATAATTTTCGTTTAGCTTTCGGTCTCGGTATCTTGCCTTTTAAAGTGTATTTCGGTTTGGAATGAGTTCATTCTGGCTTTAGTTGTAGTTCGCTCGAACTCGTTCTCTTTCTGATTTCTTTCAGTTTCACTTATCCAAATTTATTTCAGTTGAACTTGGTTTTCGTTTCGTAAATCAAACCTTATTTCCGTTTGGACTTCGTTCTGAATTTTTTTTGAATATCGTTCCGATTTCTGGTATTGGTTCGTTTTTATTGTTAAATTTCGGTTTCGGTTTTGTTCCAGACTCAGTTTTTGTTTAACTGCTCTTTATTAATTTCAGGTTTGGTTTGTTTTGCCTTCGGTTTTGGTTTCCTCCATCAAAATTGACTTTCCGGACTGGAATTGGAATTTCCTCCAATTTTGGTTTTGGTTTGAATTTTTTTGCAACTAATATCGGATTTTGTATCGTTCTAGTTTCTGTTTTGGTTCGCTCTGCATTTCGTTTTTGTTTCGTTTTTTCAAAACAATTTTTGTTTTTGATCTCGTTAAGGTACCGGGCTCGGGTCAGACTTCGTTCTACAAAATTAATTTGAATTCGGGGACTGGCTTGGTTTTGTCTTCCTTCTGTAGTTTGATTTTGGTTTCGCCCAAACAAATTGTTAAAATCAAACTCTCTTCGGCATTTTCTTGCCAACTTTATACTAAGCTTGAGCAAATAATGGTTTCACATTAAGTTTAACTACGGTAATTGTCTAAGCAAATACAAGCAGTCACTAATTAATAAATATTAAGGTGCATTTACTTTTAAGTGTTGCCAATTTGTAAAACTGTCCATTTGGGTACCAGAAATGATGAATGCATAAGTAACATCGGCAACCGAAGTAAGCTTGAAGAAAGCACAACACCAGAAAAAAACACATTTTAAAAATCAAATGTGTGCTTTATCATTTTGGCGTTTCGCTGACAGACTGCTATGGCAACCATTTGAGGGCAACAACAACCAAAAGGTATGGCATTAGTAGTGATGTACAAAAGTATAAGGACCGAAACCTATATTCGTGTTTTATGGTTTGAAAAAAAACGAGACTGTTTTTGGAACACAATCATCCAAACACGTATTTCGCACTTACTTCTCTTGCAACCTCGTACATTCCCTTTTGAATTTCCCCCACCTCTCCCTGACTATCGAGAAAACGTTCTTCCAGAAATCTGAAACGCTTTATCTGCAGTCCTAAATACCGACAAAGAAAGTGGTGGATCGACTCCCAACCTTGGTTTACGCCTTCGCCGAAATATTTGTGATGGCACCTGGACTCGTACTACCAGCGCAGGTTTGCTTCGTTTGAGCTGGTTTCTTACCTAACCATGATCATAGAGACCATAAGTTCATACACTCAGGAAAAAAAGGCATTGTAAAATCAAAGATGATAGTACTTAATCTTACAATGTCCAACTTTAATTTAAGAAGTTTCCATCTTAACCAGTGTAGTGAATTCATTGGTATGCTTTTCAATTCTCCTTGGAATATATTTATTTCAAGGGTGACCGCTAACTAACTTCAGTTGATTTCCCTTTTATACTGTTATGTACTCTCATGGATTATAAACGGCGATAGCCCCGAGTTCTTCCCGAAGGCTAAAGAAGAAATTCTATAGACAAATCAAGGGATGAGGACTATCGGGCGTGCAAATCGGTTCGAAGTTATTCATCTGGTACTCGTATGGAGTTATCGCTCTACAAACATCGGGTTCCTAACATTATCGCTGTACGAAATAAATAAATTGAGGATTTAGTTAGGTTAGGCTCAAGTGGCTGCCGCAGAGGTACACCTTGACCAGTATTAAAAGGCCCGTTGTGATACCACCGGAACCCTGCCATATGGAAAATCCCTGTATTATCGGGATTTTGCATTTAGCGAATCCCGGGACTTACGCTCCTAAACCGACACCGTAACTCCTCCTCGAGCCATTTAGATGACTTGATGAAGGCCATCAAGTCCTTTATATCCAGCTCCGTGACCTGGCGTAGGCTGACCAGGAAGGGCACTCCCAAAAAAGCGCCACTTAAAGCCAGGCAGTTGAAGATGAGGTGCTCCACCGTTTCCTCCTCCTCGTCATCTTTGCAACTCCTACAGCATCATCGATAGAGCACATCTAGTCTTTCTGCGTGCCTACCAATAAGGCAGTTTCCAGGTAATACACCTATTAATATAGAGATTTCTCTTCTCCTTAGGGCATAAATGTGTCTTGATCTTTTGTGATCCCATTTCGGCCAGGTTTGTTTGGATATACGGCACCCTGGAGATTTCAGCCATCTTTCGTTGGCTTGGCGGAGTGTGTACCTTTTCAGCATTAGCTTGTATGTGGCAAACGGCATACCTAAGCGCTCTTTATCCCGAAGAACCTGCTTCGTCGTTCCCTGCCTCGCAAGTTCGTCTGCCCTACAATTTCCCTCAATGTACCTTCGTGAGGTTCACGTGGTTCTGTTAGGCCATCTCTTGTAGAGATCGACGGTAGCTGAGCGTCAGTTCAGAGTTGAACGAGTAAGAGCCAAGGTATTTGATGGCCGCTTGGCTGTCGGTGAGAATAACTGTATTCTGTCCGATAGTGTGTTGACCTATCCACGCCGCGGCGTCCATGATTGCTGAGACTTCAGCCTGGAAGACATTGCAGTGATCAGGTAGTCTGAAGGAGAGCTCAAGGTTCAGATCCTTTGAATAAAGCCCTCCTCCAACTATGCCGTCTAACTTCGAACCGTCGGTATACATGGAAGTGCCGCCGTGAGTGGCGGGACTCCGATCCGTCCTCTCCTATTCTACGCTGCTGGGAATATTTATTTTAAAACCGCTATCTCCGACTGTTGTGGTCACACAACGATCTGTGCTCAGCGGAAGAAAGCTGTAGGATCCCAAAATGTGTGAGTGTCCAGTAGTGCTTGCGCCCCCACCGGACGTTTCCCTTAGACGCAGAGCCGATGCTGCTGCTACCCGGTGCCCTTCCAGATCGAGTGGCATACGAAGAAACCAAAAGGTGGTCCGACTGCCATAATAAGTCTAGGTATACTAGAATTATCTTTCTGGTGTTGGTTACTTCACGTATGACGAAAAATAGCGATCCCGAGTACAGGACAGTTGGTTTAATGATAAAAAAAACATAACAACAGCAAAAAAATCGCAGATTTTTTTACAGTCGCACCTAAAACCTTCAGGCAAGGTGGCCGCTTGATCGCAGCATTCTCAGACAAAACAGTAGTGACATTAACGAATATGGCCCGCGGCTGCTGGCAGCTATAATATAGTAAATGGCGGCGGCAACTAAACTCAGTGGGCTAATGTCAGTGGCAATTGGCGGTAGTTTGGCAGTAGCGGTAAGCGGAGTACAGTAGTACAGAAATAGTAACGACTACAGCGCAGGTAATCTATGCTGTATATATGTAGGTAAGTTTTAGTCATCTTCTTTGGTCTTTTGGCTATTGTGGTAGATAAATCACAGCCACAGCGGCATCGATGACGGAGACCACGGCGCGACCAAAGCGGATGAGGCGCGCCTGCAAGCCGAAATGGCCATTCATCATCATCACCACCAAAGTTTTTGTTGTTGTTGTTGTTGCCCAGGTCGACAACAAGCGTGTGATGAGCATAAACAGCGACAAAGAGTTAAACGCTCTTGGCTACTACTTGCAAAATTTGAAACGCCCATTTTTAATGTTTTGTCCCCTTAATTACCGCCAACTAAGCAAAGAAAAAAACCACAACAAATATTTAAACTAAGGAACAGCAACAATGAAATCACAGCACTTATATGATCCGTAAGTGTAAGTACTGTTGTACGTAGTGAGGTTGATTGCTTGATCCATTAGCTGATCGTAAGACCATAAAAAAGCTTCATCAGGTTTTTTTTTCAGAAATACCCACTAGAAATATGCAAAAAGGACTAACTCTTTTAAATTACGACGATTTCCGTGTTTGAAGAACTGAAAAACGTGCCCTAAAAGAAACAACTCTGTTCCCAACATATCCCATGAAAGTTTCTGGAACAAACAAAACTCATTTACAGCCCCAGTGGGTTATTGGTTAAGAATATGCGCGAGGTAGGCATACCGGTCCTAAAAGGCGACTAATATGCACAGAGGTATGGACGTGCTAACTCGATGGTTGATCTACGGATATGATGCCTCTCCCCTCTCATTACCCATCTCCTCCTTCCTCACGTACTGAAGCCCTTCGTAGACAAGCTGATGGGACCCCTTTTCAATATGGCTTAAGACCTGGTAAGTCTACAATCGACCAGATCTTCACGATACGCCAATTCCTGGGGAAGACCGATGAAAAGCCGCTTTTGACATTGAGCCATGTCGGGATTTGACTTCCCTGCAAAGCTTATGAGGCACTGCCAAATGACGTTGAGCAATATCAACAGCTCAGTCAGAGTGAGAAAGGTCCTCTCTAAACCATTTCCCGAGCGATTTCTTCAACCCGATGCTGGAGAAGATAATTCGAGCAGCAGAGCTAAACGGCAGTGGTACAAACTAGTACAAGAGCGTATGCCGATGAAATTGATAAAATTTGCCTTAACAACCGCGCCGAAAGGTCGACCTTCTCTCGACTGGATAGAGAAGCGAAGTTGGGTCTTGCAGTGATGGACGACAAGACGAAGTATTTGCTTCACTCTTGCCAACAAGTGCTACTTCGGACTGAGTAGGCAACTGAGAAGTAATGGCTGTATCATGTTATGCGAATGGACAAAGAGGCTTCAGTCCAAAAGATTTTTCTATCGACACCCGAATTTGCCAGCAGAGGAAGAACTGAGATGGAAGCAATATGTTTGGCGTAAGCTGTCGTTAAAAAGGGATGACTCTTGTGCTTTGATAGTGTACACAACGTTTGGAATTCCACTTCTGTCCTATGAAAGTACCAGTCTCATTTTACTCCTTTTACAAAGACGCACAACTGGAAAATGGGTATTAAACGAGTGGGCTTCGAAGAGCAGGTGAAAAAATGGTTGGTGTTATAAGGAGACGAGCGGTATGCCAGACATTCATTCGGCACGTCGGGGTTCATTCAGGGTTAGTAGGAGTTTAACCTGCTACAATATCCAGAACGTAATTGACCCAGAATGACCCTTTTCTCACGAGGAAGGTGAAGTGCCTCCCCAGAAACACGAGGTGTTGTCGTATGCAAAACCGCGTTCATCCGACAGAGGGCAAGGTAGGAGACAACAGACGTCTCATGGATGTGCTCCGGGGCCTGCACATGAACCTTTGAAGCAAACGGCATTGCTGCTATGTGCCGGATCTCATCAAAATGTTTAGGTAGGGGTCCTTACGGTCCTAGGAGGCGGCACTAGCTCCAGCAGTTGCCTATTAGGATTCTGCGGTTTGCAGCAATTTAACAAGAACTGCCTGCATAGCATTATAGGTATAGGAGACATAAGGAAACACCCATAGCGGTTCTGAGTACGGTGTTTGGGCATGTCTGCAGCTGATCCAATGAACGTCAGCAAGCCCCGGCGACCATATCGCGACGCATAGTTCAGGATTGGCCGATCAACTGCCTTAAGCGGGCTACGCACCCGCTAGTAATTGTCAAACTCCATATAAAAAAACGCTCAAGAAATGTTTTCACACGTCAAATTTTCTTGAGCCAATACTCAGCTCATAAGAAAAAATACAACATTTTTCGATAGTTGGCAACGCCGGTTTCCCTTAAGAAATAAGTATGCTCGTATATATTTCTTGGGGTAAACGTGTAGATTCACTGCAAAGTTGAGAACATATTTCGCTACACATGCTTTATACATTTTTAGAACAGTAATTTGCAATAAAATGAAAAATTTTGTAAACGTCAAAATTTCTTGAGCGGTCGTAAGAAACTTATGGTCGCTTTTTTCTTTAGGCATTTCTTGGCAGTTGGGTAGCCCACTTTATAAGTTACCATCAACTTTACTTTGGCTTTCCCCCAAGTTCTGCCGGCTATCGACTTGAGGCCTTGGTTTCGGCTTTGTATTTTAGAGACAAATACGGTGAAATGGACAGCGAAAGTGTGCATTGTGTCGAAGGTCACCCCTAAGACTTTGGCGTGGGAGACAGTGGGTAGTTTGTGACCACCTACGTGGTCAAGCCCACTTGCGCTGTCCTAGTCGTGAATAGTGTCGCCGAGGACTTTACCGGCGGTATTGTCAAGCTCCGATCGGGACCATTTTCTTCTTTGAATTCCTGTTTCGGTTAAAGGAGGCACAACTCAAGCGAAATCCTCGGAAAAAATTACTCGAAAAAACTAACTCATATCGTCTGGTTCACGTTTTTATGTTGAAAATTAAAATATTTGGGTTTTTTTTCGATTTAAGTTTTTCGGTTTTACTTTTTTTGTTATTTCCATTGAAAAACAAAACCTGAAATATTCGTCAACAGTTATTTTCAGTCTCTGCTTCATACTCCCACCACTCAACGAAAAAGCATAGCAGGAGAAGGAGGGGCTCGGTACCAATAAAGTTCTTCGGAACCATTTCGCTCTCGAGCTTGCATAGGTATATCAAATGTGTAATGATAACTATAACAGAAACCACTGAAATTTAATTATTTCCCTTTATCCTTTTCCGAGTCCCATTCACATTTCTCTTTTAGTTCATATGAATGAAATATCGAAAAAAGAGCACATCAACGAATGTCACGAAAAAAAACTTGTATTAAAATTGGCAAAAACAAATGGAAAAGGGAGAGCTCATAAAAAAATATCACGAAAAAATTAAACCATTTAAAAAATGCTAATAAAAATGTCCTTATTGCAATTGCTCTTAACGTAATGAATATTGCTACGTCATGGCTTAAAAAAAAGAGAACTACAATTTGACGTGTGCGCAGCCATTCAAACTGAAAACAGGATAATATTGAGTATGAGGCAAGCAGGTTTGTAGTCCTTGCTGCACTCCTCTGAGTAGCATTTAACTTGCGCCATCACAATAAAACCAGCAATATGGCCATAACAACAATAAAATACAAAAAAAAAAACTAACACCAACAACTCCACCTGCATGAGTGGCGTTTCGCTTGCATTTTGACACGCCCACAATATTTCACAAAATTTTCATTAACAACACGAAATATTTGAGTACAGATGTCCTTGCCAATGCAACAGCGTTGTGAGAGGGTAAAAAACCCAGAGTCCTATCGCAAGCATAGGAGTTGCCTTTGGGTTCGCGTCGTTACGCTCAAGTGGAGCAGACAGGGTCGAGTGTTGAGTCGCTGTAGGTAGGCATCGGTAACGGAGGGTGCCTGCCGATGAGAACTGCGCACAGAAAACAATGCGCCAAATGCACCCAAAATACTCGAGCAGCATACGAAGCATAAACAACGGTACGTATATGCCGAGAGGACACTCAGGAAAGCATTCTATAGGGGCTAAAGCAACAACAAAATGAGCAATCAAATTGTTTTGTATGTTGCAGGGACCACAAAGATTTTGAATTTTAGTATAATATTTAATGTTTGAGATTTATGGTCCATCCCGTGATGCCAACGGTGAGTATCGAAGGAGATTTAACGATGAGCTGTACGAGCTCTACGCAGATCTGACCATAGTCCAGCGAATTAAAGCCCAAAGACTCCGCTGGCTGGGCCATGTTATGCGAATGGACACAGAAGCTCCAGCCCAGAAGGTTTTCCTACCGTCACCCGAATTCGGCAGCAGAGGAAGGGGAAGGCCTCGACTGAGATGGAAACAACAGGTGGAGGATGACTTGAACTCCCTTGGGGTTTCCAATTGGCGTCAGTTATCTCTAAAAATAAATGACTGGCCTGCTTTGCTAGGCAACGGCCAAAATCGCTTAGGCGGTTAAGTGCCATGAATGATGATGTTGACTCAATGTTTCAGAAACCTTCCAGGTTTAGTCATGGGATCAAAATAATTTCTATAAGATACCGGGAACTCGCGATATCGGTGAATTATTAGATACATTGTTCGATATGCGTACCAAATTGAAGATCGTCAACTCGAAAAACACCTCGGAATATGTCGGGAAACTTACAAAGAGACGCGTTTCAGACGCGGGAATATAAGTCAGCAAGCGAAATACTAATATCTTCAGTGGTTTTCGAGATATTTGCATTCGAAGTTGCAAATTTTCATGTGGTAAAAATGAATAAGTTATAAAAAAGGTTCTGCGCAGAAAAACTTGAGATCGCGAAGCCGGTGTTGGACCAGCTGAGGGTCATTTTTTGGAAGCGCGTCCGAAGGCCGCCAATTTCGAAAGATGTTTCCCACATAAATACTATGAATCTAGCCCCCTAATTGGGATCAGACCCGGGTCAAAAGATTAAATTTTCGCTTTCGGATTCACATTCCTCGCACCGAGACGCGTCGTTTGGTACCTTGCCCAACATTTATCAACGCGTTTTTCTAGTTGACATGTAAAGTATGCAATTACCGAAAGTTTTAATAGGGCAGTAGTTCTTGGTTCAATTAGAGAACCCGTTTCCGATTGGCAAAAATGTGGTCCAGGAATTGCCCTAGAAAGTGTTTATGCGATTTGGGTATCAAATGGAAGGTGTTGATCAGGGTGAGGGGATACTAATAGGTATATGGATAGAGATATGGATCGAAAGAGATTTAGATCATAAGAGATAGTAAACAAATTTGAAACGCAAACCGGAAACATTTCATGGATGGTCATGGGTTAAAATCCATTTTAATTTATTAGTGGGGATAGGGGGAAATGGGCGCACTTCTCACACAAATAGAATTATAGCATATACAAATCTCCGGAAGTACTTACTCATGGAACATAGCTAAAACACGGTACGAAGATATATAAGAAAAGGGACGTGGGGTGGAACCCACTTGTATAAGCTACTGTTTATTACTTTGATCGATTTGTGATCTCAAACTGGGAACTAGATAGCATAAGGTTCCCCAATATTTCCAACTACTTAATAATTCCCTAAGACTACCCAGGTAATAAATAATTATTTGCAGTCCCTGGCTTGGAGTAGTTGAGCGTGGAAATGTGAGAGCAAAAACTAATTGCAGACAGAAAATACAACAACACAATGAGACGCATTTAGGCAACTATAAAACCAACTACAATTACAGCAAAAACAATAGATGGAGATAATATAAATTGTAAAACCACGCCTCTTCACAAGGCGCACAGTAAATTTTTGAATGTCATTAAATTAAAGTGGGAAATTCAATTTGCGTAAATGGGCAATGATATTGTAACTTTGGCACTTTGATAACAACATTAATTAATTTTTAAATGAAATGTACTGAAAATTCCATGAGAGATTTTCAGGCTCAGGAATTATAAGAATTTTAACCCAAAACTTGATCTGGGCTCTTTTCGATCCTTTCAGTCGATGTCGTAACGGAACAAGTTCGTCTAATCTAAGCCCAGACATCTAGGTTCTTCGAGAGAGCGATCATCACTGATGAGCTTTGAAGGATGATCGGGAGCCATCTATATAACATCTATGTAGGGATAGGAATTGAGCTCTCCTGCGTTGTCCAATTTGTGTCAGTTATCGCCAAAGAGGGAATGACTGCGGCAAGTTCAAAAGCACATAGGCGGTGACGCGACAACTGAAAAAGATAGGAATTATGATTAAATTAGTAAAAATTTGCAATTATTTTCGTAAATATTATAAAAGTTGCAGCCGAGATTGACATTTGTGATAGCAATGTTCACACATACCCAGATACACATACATATACTATTTACATTGTAATTTACTCAAAACATGCAACCTGCAACATGCAACATTTTGACTAGTTGACGCCATCAATTCTAATTTTCAACACTAAACGAAATGACGTCATTGAGGCGGGCTCTATAAACAAGACAAGTCGATAAATGAATGACTAAATTTGTGACCGTTGACAACTTAGCGTGTGCGACGAAACGCCATTTTAACAAATTGCAGTGCGAGCAAAGATAAGTCGGAGGCACATTTATGAATGAGCTACCATGACAGTTTTTGAACCTCATAATAAGTTAATCGGCACTTTTTCGTTACCAGATGCTCAGGATCTCCTGTAAAGGAAAAAAGTTGTAACGCATTTAGAAAAAATTTGAATAAAATGTGGATATAATTAAAAGAATAATCCGAAAAAAAAGGCAAAGTATACCATCATTTCAGGACATGGGAGTAATGTCCTTTAAAACTACTATCCTTCAACTTTCTAAAAACTCGATGTCTTTTAAAAAGTTGTAATCTAATAAAACTCCTGAAAATGTATAAAAAAATATTTAAGGATATACGGCTTTTGAGATATTGTATGTAAACTAAGATGTGGACAGTGTAAGTTTTATTTCGATATCTCTATCCGTTTCGGAGATATCAACCAAAGCGTCAATAAAATTGATCTATACTTTTCTTACTTGATTAACAAAATGTTACTAATACGCCGTGTATAGCCTATAAAAATTGAACCATCATCGGGAATAACGTTCGTAATTGTCGATAAGGTTTTTCCTCAGAACTAGGAACTCGATAGAAATCTGAGTTCAATCGATGAATTGGGCGGTTTCTATCGAGTTTTCCGAACGGCACTTGCAAAGCACATGTAAACTACTTTACAACTAGTTGGTGAACCGGGCGCAACTAGTCAGTGTTCTGTCTTTTTTCCATATAAGCAACTGGTATTTTTTACGTGTTGATGTCCTACGAAATGTTAATTGTCAGATTTCGACCAGAAAATACCAGTCATCTACTAGTCATGATATACTAGAATTATACTAGTTGTAAAGTACCAGTCACACACTAAGTCAACCTGGACTAGTATGATTTCCATAAAATGAACTAGTCCTCATACTAGTCCAAAAAGGACTAGTATGAAATATACTAGTCCCATACTAGTCCAAAAGGCATTGAACCTGGACTAGTATGATTTCAACCAGAATTTCAATGACTTAGCAGCGGCTATTTGTATTTACCCTAATACCAAAAAAACACCTGTGAATTATAAGAGAAAAGAGAAGCAAACAAAACGAATGAAATTGGATTTTTGTAACTGGTTTGATTTCAACCTGAAAAATATAGTAGTATAGAATGGATATTTCCTCACTAGTATGAGTTCTGCCAGAAAATTATAGTTGTATACTAATATTTTTCTGACTAATTTGAGGTTTCGCTGCAGGGAAACTACTGCCGAGGGGCGACTCGGTTTAGAAAAATTCGTTTTCTAATTAATTTTTGATGTTGGTTTTGCAAATCAGGGGGAGAATGTGAGTAAGGAATATAATAGGAAGGGGGAAATGATAGGTAAGAAAATGAAGAATAGTTACGGAAAGTAGAAAGACGAGGGAAAATAATGGGAAGAGGAATAAGTAGTGAAAAGTGGAGGAAAAAGAAAGTGAAGGAAATAAAAAGCTTGGTGGATTGGGAAGAGATAAAAATACAGAGGATGATCTAGATTACGAAAAGTATTATGTTTGGCAGGTTTGTCAGTTGTATTGTATTTATATTAAAGTATACTTAAAAATCAGTCAGGGATTAAAGAAACCATGCATGGTCAATACGTAAGCTTACTTATACCTACTTTGTTTTATCCGCCGACTCCAAACAATATGGAAATAATTTATGTTTGCAATACCACCTTAAAGTTTCCAAAATTTTTTATGTAAATGTACGTACTTAGGTGATGCACAGACATCCTCATACCTAAATACATATTAAACATTTATTATGCTCGCTTATATAATCAGAAAATTTAATTTTCTCAGTTTTGTAGCAGAGTTTTTATTTTATTTTTGAAAATTATGATATATTGGACTGTGGCGTGTTTAGTTTGTTGGAAGAATAGTTTTCCACCACCTTGCATTAAGATTTTGTGCACACGATGAATAGTTTCAGGTCAAAAGGCGTTTTTCTTGTTGGTCAAGTCTTAAGTGCTTGCTTGCTGTGTTGGAGATTATCAAATAGTTAGACCCATACAAATAATTTATGGTCACCACGTGCAATATTTTAAATTTTAAAAGAGAGAATGGTTTATGGATGATCTGTCTTAAGAGATACTAACTGTGGACATAAGGCCACAGCAGCCAAAAACTACACATTGTGCTTTTTGAGTTTAAACTCAAAGACCAAAGCTAACGATAGTATATTTGTATATTCGGTAATATCTCGATAATTGCTTGACCGATTTGGATGAAATTTAGCATAGACATAGTATAGTGGGTTTTAAGACTTTCCACTTAGGTGTTAGAACTTGGGGGGCTTTACAGGGTTGCCACCTATCTCATATTTTTTTAAATATTGAGTAAGATATGACAATATGGGTATCAAACGAAAGGTATTTTTGGCGACATACCCACTAAAATATTTCCAAGTGGGGTTTCCACCCAGGATTAGCATTTCACCGTATTGTATTTGTATATTTGGGGAAAAAAATGTAAAAATCGAAATTACCGAACAAGCTCGGTCACCCTGGCACTTTGCTTTCATTAACAAAAAATCATTACTCCAACTTACTCAAGCAAGCGCCCCGAAGGTACTTGACCAACTCCCATCTTCGCTTTGTCCCACATCCTTTAAATTCTTATCTTTCGAATTCGTAACGGCTCATTTCATGTTGGATACAAAACGACCTCACAAACACATCCTTTGTACTCGTTTATCTACCAATTACTAAGTACTTTTAGTATTACTCCTCTCCTCTCACTTTCTATACTCGGTTCTCTCACCCCTAGCATTATAGTAAATTACAAAATTTTGTGTCATTTTAATTTGTTGTTTTCTAAACAAAAATCTGTGCACTCAAAAGTAAACAAATTTTATGGAAATAAATCTTCAACTAAAGTGTTGTGGTCATTGCAGTTAAGTTGTGTTTTGTTTTGTTGGAGGAGAGATAGGGAAATATTTACAACTAAGCACAAAGCACACTGAGATTTTGGTTGGTCAATTAGTTTTTGTCAGCATTTTGAATGCCGCCGGCGAAGGTTGGTCAAAGTGGGGTTAAGGATGTATGGATAAAAAATGGTCAGTTGTATGGTTTTTGTTGTTAATGTTTTTAGGCGAGTAAAATGTTGCGAAACATATTAATTAAAACAATTTTCCTAATGGAGTAGAAGTATTTTGATAAAATTTAGAAAGAAACAGTTTTGAATATTCAAGATTTATGGTTTGCTTAGAAGTTGGTATAGTGGATGTTTTAAATGCATGCGCTTAGGCTTTTTTTTTTGGTGTGATATCAATATTATCAGCGTTCGCAAGCGATCATATAACAAAAGGTTCCCCAAAGGTAAATCCAGCCTGAATTGAATAAACTCTACAAAAAGAATTCGTCTCGCCTGGAATTAGTTTTTTCGTTCGGTTGTTCCCAACTCTGTTAGGCTTATTATATTTTGCGGAAAGCGATTTCAGAAATACATAGCAGCATCTACTGCAGCGGTCGTCACGTAGAAAGGGCTAAATATTTAAAGGTATAAGTGGATTCCTTCCATTAAAATAAACGTCGACCAATGATCTAGAGCCATTTATTTCCTCTTGAGCTGCAGCGAGAAAGTTCTTCTGGTCAGGAAACTTATGGCCTTCGTGTCTGTTGCTCTGTGAATTTCGTCCACGGCCACTACCTTAAAAGCATTTAGCAGAAGTTGATATATCGTCGTTCCCAACGAAGATTAAAACGGTTCAGTTAGCGTCGAAGACTAACACGCTTCAGTTTTCTGCGTCGAAGACTAACACGGTTCAGATCTATGCGAACTTTGCTAGTTTTCCACGCAAACAACGAACCGTCTTCGTTGGGACGATTTGTAGAAGAATCCAACTTTCTTTGCGAGGTAAATAAAAAATCGACCGGGTTTTAAAAATAAGGCGGCCGCCGTGGTGTAGCGGTTAAGTGTTCGGCCTTCTACACCAAGTCGTGGCGGTTCGATGCCCGATGCCCATCAAAAATTATTTAGAAAAAGAATTTTTCTAAACGGGGTCGCCCCTCGGCAGTAGTTTGGCAAACTCTCCGGGTGTATTTCTGCCATGAGAAGCTTCTCAGCAAAAAATTCATTTGCTTTGCAAGTGCCGTTCGGAGTCGGCAAAAAACTGTAGGTCCCGCCAACTTGTAGGAAAAACTCAAAAGCAACACACCACAAGTTGGAAAGAGAAGCTCGGCTAAAAATCTCGTTAGAGGTTATGATAACCTGTTGGTATATCGCCGCCATTAGTTTTTAAAAATAAGGACGGGCATATTGACGAACAATTTTTTGCCGACGCCGAACAGCACCTGCAAAGCAGACGAAGCAGGGGTGGCTCCACAGTAAAGGTTTTCAGGTTCACCCCACCCCCTTCGGGATCCAAAAATTCATATTTTTCAAATTAATTCACAGCAAAGCATATAATAAAAATTACACAAAAAATATAGTAAAAGTCACGCGAAAAGATAAATCAAAATACACAAAAAAATATAGTAAAAATTACACAAAAAACCGTAAAAATTACGCAAAAAAACATAGTAAAAATTACAAAATATATAGTAAAAGTTATGCAAAATATGTAGTAAAAAATTACAAAAAATTACAGTAAAAAATCCCCAAAAAAATATAGTAAAAGTAACGCAAATAATATAGTAAAAATAACGCAAAAAGACAGTAAAAAAATACACAAAAAAAACATAGTAAAAATTACAAAAAAATATAGTAAAAGTAACGCAAATAATATAGTAAAAATAACACAAAAAGACAGTAAAAAATTACGCAAAAAAAAACATAGTAAAAATTACAAAAAAATATAGTAAAAGTTACGCAAAATATGTAGTAAAAATTAAACAAAAAATACAGTAAAAAATCCGGAAAAAAATTTAGTAAAAGTAACACATATAAAATATAGTACAAATTACGCAACAAATATAAAAAAAAAAACAAGTAAGGAAAGCTAAAGGCTAAATACCTTTCATGAGTAATCGTCACGATTTTCACTGTTTGATCCCAGTACAACCTGTGTGAATTTAAATTTAGCTCATACCGAAATTATCGGAACTATCGATTATATGGGGGCGATGTGTTATATTGGTCCAATCTTATTGATTTTTAACATCGACATTCCACATTCTAAAGTAGCAATAGTTACGAAATTTCACGTTCCTACCTGTATAACTACAGGAGTTATCTACCAAAATCCGTTTATCGGAACAATCGATTGTATGGGGGCTATGTGAAATATTTATCCCACCTCAATGATTTTCAACATCGATATTTCACATATGAAAATAGCAATACTTCCAAAATTTCACGTTCCTACCTCATTAATTACAGGAGTTATAGCCCAAAATCCATTTATCGGAACAATCGATTGTATGGGAGCTATATGCAATATCGGTCCGATCTTGCTGGTTCCGACAAATGATTCCTATATTGGAAAATGGTGGCCGCATACAAAATTTCAGCCAAATATCTCAAAAACTGAGGGACTAGTTTGCGTTCAAACAGACAGACAGACAGACGGACATGGCTAAATCAACTCATCTCGTTATCCTGATCATTTCGGTATACTTATTGATGGGTCCATCTCTTCTTCTTCTCATACTTACAAACATCGGACCAAAGTTATAATACCATTTCATGTTCATGAAAGGTATAATAACAAAAAAATGTAGTAAAAAATTATACAAAAAAAAATAAAAATTACACAAAAAAATATAATAAAAGTAAAGCAAAGACGGTAAAAGATACGCAAAAGATAAAGTAAGAGATACGCAAAACATATAGTAAAAAATTACCCAAACTCTATATTTTTTTAAAAACAGGCATAAAAAAGGCCATCTTTGAGAAACTGTGAATGAAAAATGTCCCCGAAATTAAAAGAAAAAATTTGATGAATAATACATTTTGCATTCCAACAAAAAATTACCCAAAAAATGGGAAACTGCATACCGCATGTGGAGTTTTTAGTCACATTTTATTTGACAGAAGTCCTAAGATGCTGGCTGTTTCAACAGGATTGGACCATAATGAGTCTGCTGAGCAGTTACAAACCTTGTTCTGAAATAGGGTCATTTTGTTCGTCCTCTACTAAAAGCTATGATTTGGCTTTGATTAGGGCATTTACCGGGCTGGAGCTGACCAAATAACGTATCGCTTAAGGAATGCCTCCCTTCACTGAGCACTTGCAAACAGCGGAGTCAAATGGTTGTATCACTTACTGCCAGATGTTGTCATAGTAGGACGCAAATTACATCAAGCTTTTGTCAATTGGGATGTCGGGTTTTTTCAGCATTTGTTGCTCACTTTGAAGATGATAATATAGTTCTATGAGGAGACATCCCATAGGGAATCTGAAGCGAGAGTCGTTACGGAGAATGTCGTAACTTAATAAAAGATAAAACTGAAGGAACTCACTCTGAGCAACATAGCTTAACATACTGAAACACTCACCCTTGATGGGATCGAAAGAATTCTTCTTTAAATGCCTAATAACAGATCGACTTACTAGCTTTCCACAGAACGTAATTCAAATTACTAGAAAGTATCATGCATTAACACCACACCAAAACTTTGTAGCACCGCTCTCTCTCTCTCTCTCATAACCTCCAACTCTTCTATAACACCCAAAAAACAAATCAGCAAAAATAAACTTTATTTCTTGCCAACATCATCGCCCTTCACCACTCAACGCACGGCATGAATTTGCATTTTCTGTCAACTCATGGGCAATACAACCATACACAACGCAGCCAAGGAGCACACCACACACTGAACTCACTCATTATTTACAATTCAACTAATATCCTTAAACAATATCCTGCGCTCAATTGAAGCCTAACGCCAGTGCGCGTATGAGTGTCTTTTGCGGCAGGAAGTCATTTATTTCATAATCGGCGTCATAATAGATGCCGCCGCCAAACATTGCCAACATAACTTTTTAAGCCCAAAATGTGCTTTCAAATAGCTCATACTTCTGCATACTTGCTGTTTAGGGTATATCGTGTTTTCGTTGTTGAAAGTTCATTTCGCCCATATTGCTGCTGGCATTTGACAACAACCCACAAGATGCCCAACTTTGCCTGTCACGAAAATATTCACTTTAAAACAATTAAATACTTCCGCAGACTTTTACCCATTATCTTATTCACTTATTTACTTAAAGTATTTACTTAAGTGTTCAGTGACCCAAATTAATTGTTTACGAGGAAGTTTTTGGGTTTCGATATGTCACGTAAAAGTAATTAATAATAAGTACAAACGAAGATACGGTTTTACGGCTTGTTTTGTTCTGTTTTATTATATTCTAATTTATTTTATTTTATTTTATATCATTTCATTTAATTTTAATTTACTTCAGTTTTTTTATTAATTTTTTTCTTTTTTCTTTTTTTTATTTAGTTCATTTTATTTTATTTTAATTAATTTTATTTAATTTCATTTTATTTTATTTTATTTTAATTTATTTTATTTTATTTTATTCTATTTTATTTTATTTTTTTTATTTTTTATTTATTATTTTTATTTATTTTTTTTATTTTATATTATTTTGTTTTATTTTATTTTATTTTATTTCTTTTTTTATTTTTTTTATTTTTTTAATTTTATTTTATTGTATTTTTTTTAGTTTATTATATTTTATGTTATTTTATTTCGTTTATAAATAAACTTTATTTTTTTTTTACTTATTTATTTTATTTTGATTTTATTGTATTTTTAAATTTTTTTTTATTTTTATTTCATTTTATTTTACTTTATTTTGTTTTATCCTATTTTTATTTTATTTATTTTATTGTATTTTTTTTTTTTGCTTTTTTATTCTTAGTTATTATTTTTAATTATTTTTAACTTGTTTTTTATTTCTTTAAACATTATTCAATTTAATTTTTTTTATTTTATTTTTTATTTGTTTCTATTATTTTTTTTAATTGTATTCAATTTAATTTTTATTTTTTTTATTTTTTCGGTTTTGTTTTAAAAAAATTTTATTAATTTTTTTTTTTTGTTTTTTGCCTTTATTTTTTTTAATTGTATTCAATCTAATTTTATCCTTTTTCTAAATTTTTGTAGAAAATTACTTTGTTTTTTTATTTCTCTAAAATTTCTTTAATTAATTTTTTTATTTAATTTTATTATTAATTTGCTTTTGTTTTTTTTTTGTTTTTATTAATGCATTCAATCAAATTTTTTATATATTTGTTTTTTTTTTTGGTTTTGTTTTGATAGTTCTACAAACACAAACAATACCAACTACGATGATTGCAATTTCGATCTTGTTGAAGGATCCTGTCAAACCGCTTTGTATTGTTAGAAATGTTTCATCAAGTTGACTGGTCATCAAGCCAAGGAGACTAGGAATATTTTACCGCAGTGCGCAAAGGTGATGAAAAATGTCCAACAATACAATAGAAATCGGTTTGACATGATCCTGCAACAAGATCGAAAGAAAATAATTTGATAAAAATTATACGACTGGTCAAAAAGTCCAAAAAATGTTTAAAGTTCATAATAAAATGACCTTATTTTATTTTTTTTTTTTTCATTTCTGTTAAAATTAGTAGCAACGTCGCCGGTTGATGGTACATATGAAACTCAACTCCAGTTTCCTGGAGTGCCTTTATTTATATCTTTTCTTAATCTAACATTCAACTTACATCTAACTATTGTACGTAGTACGCATGTACATGTGTACATGTGTATACATACATATATCTTAATCCTAAGTAAACCCAACAACGTGGATGGCACATGTATGTGAAATCTGTCACTATGCGAAAATATGTTGTGGACTCAGGTGTGTCTTATCTAACTGATAACCATACTTGAGTCCCATCATTATCGTCCTAGACGACCAACACAACAGTGAGATAGCGGTCTCGCCTAATGTATATTGAGTAAATATGCATGGCGAGATCGTTATGTATGTACTAATTGTGTCCACATACATAAACACATACATACGCGCATCCACATATGTTGGAATCCGTTCACAACTGTGAACATACTGCCCACGTTGAAATGGTTACATTTCAAGACTAAATGCTTTTGATAGTTTTATCCTTAAACATGATATTTAGTTATTATTATTATATTTACTCTAATGCATTTAACATATCTAGAATTTTCTTAATTACAAAAGGCAATGGCAGCAGGAATGAGCCGCGATGACTTTACTTCAAATTTACTGGTTAATGTATACTAAATACTGTTGTCGCTTCAACGATCCAGGTAGTTATATTTAAATGTGACGTATGATGAAATCCAAGGACATAAGCAAAGCGGGACTCATTGGTTGGCTTGGTGATGTGGTACTGTATTTGGGTAAAGAGAGCAGCGAAATGTTTGTTGCCAATAGGTGCATCCAATATTTCAATATTTATGAGTGTAATTTATTGTTTTTGTAGCGCTTGTGGTGTGATTGGTGTTAACATTGAATTCGTTGATTTTATATATTCACTATAAAATGATTCCTGGACGATCTCAATAGGTTGATCGGAGAGCCTTGTGGTTTTTGTTGTTGCTCAGCGGGTTTTATTGAGAATGCTAAACTTTCCTCTACTAATTGCTGCTGGTTTTCTTTTATTATTAAATATTCGTGAGTATGGTTAACCTCACACAGAAGTCATCATGAAGTACTCGATATGGATATAAGTACCATTTGTATAGATGAGTTTTATGGTTGTGTGGTATTTGGACCTTCACCAAACCAAACTCATATCTGATTAAAACAGTAGTTATAGATATATTGGCCAGCTCAAAAGGAGCTTCATCTAATAACCAAATATCTTCTTTTAAATCAGTCTTAATTGCTTTCATTTGTTTGATACACCTTTTGTACAGTAACATTCGCCTAATATGATTCCAACTAATGCCCTTTGTGTCCTTTAACTTTTCAATTGCTCCGTCTTTTAGTATTTTATTCAGGTGATGATATCGATTTGTGATGGTTTTTACTAACATGTCCCATGTTGTCCTTATCAATGCCATATTGCCTTCCTTTTTGATGGGTATACCTGGCCTATCTCTAAACTTACTTAAGCCTAAGCGAAAGTTATTTATGAACAATATTAACATCGATATTAACATCAATTTTAGACTGTTGAATTTTACGCTTTTGTTCTTAATTTTGTTGTTAGTATTTTTGGTTTGTGTATATTTTTTATTGATTGGATTATCAATGCTACAATCTTCGATAGGAAAAGGACAAACATTAGCTACTGACCTCTTGGTCACGCCAGTGCTTGTCCTTACGTCTATCATTCTATATTTAAAATCTTCCCCAAAGATGGAATTTTCTTCTCTACCCCTCCTCCAAATCAAGGAGGGGAGACTCTTCCTTATGAGCAACACTGAACTTGTCGCATGTGGCTTTTCCCAATTAACCCTTTGGAGCTTACTTAAGTACTCCACTGCTTGCCAGTGATCCCGCACCCCGTGATAACACTGGCTATCACTACGGTTTACTGGTGACAATGTTATTACATTGAATCCTCTCTCCGAATTCGTAGTACCTGAAAATAGACTAGATTCTTTATTAAAAAATTTGCTTGCATACTTTAAAATTATATTTATTTCAAGAGATATGTTTGCTGACGTTTTTGCAGATGAATCAAACACATTTCTTAATTTGGTAAAAAAGGGTACTAGATTTAGCACATAACTTGGTTTGAATTTTAGGTTGCTTGAATTATCAACACGTTCCATATGTTTTGATTTTTTCTCAATCACTATGGATCTACGTTTTGATGTAATCTCCGAGTTACCTAATTTTTCAATATTTCTTTTGAAGTAAAGATTGACTCCAAATTTGCCATCATGTTTTTTTGTAGTGGTATTACAAAAAATTATTTTGCATTCTTCCTCTTGGACATGCTCTATTTTACATGGACTATCAAATGAAGGATCTGCAAGATGAATATTACTTGGACTTTTTAATATTTTTATAGGTTCTGAAGGAACATTTGAGACTTTATTTTGCACAACAAATGCCTCAATATCCGTTTCAAAATTATCAATTGAGGATTTTAGTTGCAGATTAATCCTCTCATTTACATTGGTTTTATTTTGTCCAATGCCTTCAATAACAAGTGACTCTTTGGTTGAACTAAGGTTAAGCTTATTTCTGAGTTCTTTTGTTATTAAATGCTCTTTTGAACCATTATCTAGTAAAGCTCGTGCTTTAACGACTTTCCCCTTACCCGCTTTACTACCAATAATGGCTGTGGTAAGGCGGCAATATTTGTTGCTGGAGTCATCTACCTTGGATTTTACAATAACACTTTTTGCTTTGGATTGCTTCTCTTTTTCCTTGTGTAGCATAAAGTTATGACTGCCATTATTACTCTTGCACTCCTTATTCGCTTCAAAATAATCAATAAAGGATTTTAATTGCAGATTAATCCTGTCATTAACCTTGCTTTTATTTTGTACAATACCTTCAATAACAAGTGACTCTTTGGTAGAACTAAGGTTAAGCTTATTTCCGAGTTCTTTTGTTATTAAATGTACTTTTTGAGGTGATAACACCGAACCTTGTGATGCTTTGTGACTTAGAAATTTATCTATTGACTCTAGTTTTGGTATTTCCTCATTGGACAAACTGAGAGTTGCTAAGACTTGTGTGGTTTCAGACAGCTTTTCTTTAAACAACTGCGCACCAAAGGCAGTGTCAGTCACTACTGCTGCATCTAGGGGATTTTTAAAATACGTGTTTGCAAAAAATCTCTTATTTGCGTATTTTTCATTAAGTAGATTCCAGGCTAAACCGAAATTTGTTGAAGTTGATGGCAACTTTGCAATACAACTTGCTGCTGAACCTTTTAATTTGGTTTTTAAGATATACATTTTATATGTATCAGGAAGATTTTTGGTAACTACTAATTGTTCGAATAATTCTTTGAACGTTTGCCACTTAGTATAGTCGCCAGAAAATTCAGGTATGTGTAGTTGTGGCAGAAGATATTGAGCACTCGAGTTTTGATTTTTGTTTTTTCTTGCTAACTCAAGGAATCTGTATTTAAGCTCGTAAAACTTTAGGATCAGTTCGTTTTCTTCAAACTGATCCAGAAATTCTAACACAACATCTTTCGTTTTTTCCAAAGTTTCCTCTGTGCTTTCCAAAGAGATGGCGTTTAATCCGCAGTCCTCAATTTGCTTTTCTAAATTGATAAGTGAAAATTTAAGTCTGCGAACTAAACCAAGCTTGCTCTCTTCTGCCTTTATATTGTTGGAGTTTCCTAACTTAGTTATTAAGTTACTTACCCTTACGTACGCTGATGTATACTGCATACTTACTTTCCCAGCAACGTCGTTTTTAACGTAATCACTAGTCTTCGATGCCTGGGCTTTCATTAGCTCTTGGTGAGAGCTGTTGAAAGTTTCCCACAATTCATCTAGACTGTCACGGAGCATTGAAATTTTTTCAATCCCATCACTCAATGTCGCCGCCATGGCCTTGAAGTAATGGTTTTGAATGCTTTCTGCAAAAATTAATTGTTGCTCCATTTTTGTATTATATTATTTAAATTACTTTTTTGTTTTAAATAAAAGAAGGCACTCGCGATAAAATTTGTTTCTTATTAAAATTTGTTACTTATTAAATTTTTTTTTTTATATCGCGTTTTTGCTCGCACTAGGGGTCACCAAAATGTTAAAATTAGTAGCAACGTCGCCGGTTGATGGTACATATGAAACTCAACTCCAGTTTCCTGGAGTGCCTTTATTTATATCTTTTCTTAATCTAACATTCAACTTACATCTAACTATTGTACGTAGTACGCATGTACATGTGTACATGTGTATACATACATATATCTTAATCCTAAGTAAACCCAACAACGTGGATGGCACATGTATGTGAAATCTGTCACTATGCGAAAATATGTTGTGGACTCAGGTGTGTCTTATCTAACTGATAACCATACTTGAGTCCCATCATTATCGTCCTAGACGACCAACACAACAGTGAGATAGCGGTCTCGCCTAATGTATATTGAGTAAATATGCATGGCGAGATCGTTATGTATGTACTAATTGTGTCCACATACATAAACACATACATACGCGCATCCACATATGTTGGAATCCGTTCACAACTGTGAACAATTTCATTTATCTTTTGGTTTTTATGGCTAAGCAGTCAGCTTATTTACTCTCCCCTAATTTTTTAAACCTCCCTCCATACTTAAACGAAAGTGAAAAGTGCTCCCTATCCCTTCCCTATTCGAAAACATGGAAAACTTGTTCAAAATCAATTATATTTCTATGGCAGCAATTTAAACTCCAACAACTGCAAATCATGCCAAAAAAAAGCTACAAAAAAGTTAATACCAAAACCGAAGAAAAGTTTAACCAAATACGCGTGGTGAGTTGGCGTTGAAAGGGGTGGATTAGCTGCTTGCAAAATTGCGCCTTTAAAACGCCCCAAAACACCTACTGCTGGCGTGAAACATCCATTCATTCAACTACCTAATTTGGATTTGCGAGTGTGAAAATGAAGTGTTTAATTTTGTTTGCTTGAAAAAAACTAAAAATCTACAAAAATGGCAGGAAGCAAGTTTCAACAGCTGTTGTTGGCCATTTATGAAAAAATTCCCACAGTAGCCGCTTTTGATGCGGGGTTTGGTATCAAGTGAAGATAATTAAGTGCATATGTAAGCGACCAACAAAAAATATATTACACCTTACATAAGGATTTTTTAATTTGGTCGAAATACAATTAGAACGGACAATAATCTCGACATGGTAAACAAGGCACAGATAATATTATTAAGGAAACAATTTTGCTCTTTTTTATATAGCTAAGGAGATAGTGAGTCCGTTATTTTAAATTCAGCGAGTACTATCTAAACCACCTTACCCGCAGAATTGAAGATTTAGAAAGAATGCAGACTGGTCTTTAAAATATTCGAAGGAAAGCTTCCTGTCTAATTTCGGGATAACTGGTTCCTGCGATATTTACAATAAAATCGAATTTAGCAGGACTTTACGGAAAGCAACAGCCCTCGGTCGGATAAAATCCTAGTCTCTCTACCAAGCAGACGCAGTGATTGCCATTCTTCATGACTGTAACCTCTTATGACATTTTTTGCTGGCTAAGTATTCATGTATGAACAAAATATGAAACTTTAAACGTTGCAATACAGTGGATCACGCATTAAACCAAGCTTAAGCGGCTATTCACGGTGTACCGAACAAGCAAATACATAAGTCGACATGGATAAAGCATAAAAGAGGCGATTTGGTGATCTGGCTGATATACAGTTATGAGCACGGACATGAATCAACTTTCGTGTATTCAAAATCGAAAATTTGCTCGCTTAAAAAATGGAATGAAATAAAATAACACAAAGAATTTAAAAAAAAAAAAAAAAAAATAGAAAAAAATAAAAAAGTTTAATTAAATTAAGTTAAACAAAAAAAATAAAAAATAAATAAAACAGAACAAGAGGAAACAAAATAAATTAAAATAAAGAAATTAAAATAAAGTAAAACAAATTAAATTTAATCAAATAAAACAAAAGAAAGTTAAATTAAAAAATATTAAGAAGAAAATAACATAAAACAATAGAAAACTAAATAAAATAAAAGTATAATAAAATTAAATAATCGTATCTTATCCTACTAATATATAAAAACCAAGGACTGAAACCGAAACCGAAACCGTAACCGTAACCGATTAAAACCGATTCATTTTGCAAAACCGAAACCGAAACCGTAACCGTTATTTTGATCTGGAAAAGACCGAAACCGAAACCGTTTCAAAAGCCGGAACCGGTTCCAAACGGTTTTGAATTTTTTCAATACCTTACTTCTGTGAGTGGGCACATAGGTACTTCCTTTTACAAACAGGTACCCTGAAAGTTTTCATGGAAGATTGTCGAGCCACGTTTAGACTATAGTTGAATGAAGCGATCGAAACAAATTTACGAGATCCGAAAAAGAAATGTTCAGGCTTGTCTCGGAAAGCGCCACTAATTTTAATGTTTTTACCGATTTATACATTTCAGTTGGCTTCCATTTTAATATTTTTTTAATAAAAAAGTAGAGTTAACTTTAGGGATTTGTTTTGCAGAAATTTCATCCATGCATAGCGTTAATAAATGTATTATTATATTGGAGAAATCCCATCATGGCCGCAGGAAAAAAGTTATGAAAATTCAGACCTATTTCGTAGCTACATAGGTAGTTGAGTATTTTAGTAGTAAATTTTTTTTTTCGTGTTTTTATTTGGAAACCGAAACCGGAACGAAACCGTAACCGAAACCGAAATAAATTTTGAAGAACGAAACCGGAACCGAAACCGAAACACGTTGCAAAAACCGAAACCGAAATCGGAACGTTATTTTAATCGGTTTCAGACCTTGATAAAAACGTAATTTTGTGAGCGACTGAACGTCTGAACCAATGCCCCGATCTTTACGAAGTTTTGCAGACAAATTCTTAGTCTGCAACAGGCATCATGAAATTTGGAATATTTAAATAAAATTGGTATCAAACGAAGGGGGAAGACCACAGCTTTCATTTGGGCTCTGTTTCATTTCGATATATCCATCGATAACAGAGTTATCGGTCAAAATGTGGTTTCGGGTAAACTTTGTAGTGTTCGCACAAAAGTGGTATCAAACGAAAGGGGAAGACCACAGATTTCATTTGGATTTGGTTTTTGGTGAGTGGCTGCGAATGTTTGCAAGTCTTTTACGTCTAAATCTTTACGAAATTTTGCACACTAATCCTTAGGAGTATAGAATAGGTAACAGGGGTTGTGATATTACGATATAATTATCGATAACAGAATTATCGGTCAAAATGTGGTTTTAAATAAAATTCGCGCAGAATTGGTATCAAACGAAAGGGGAGCACCACAGATTATATTTGGACTTTAGTATATTTCGATATATTAATCGATAACAGAGCTATCGGTCAAAGTGTGGTTGCGCGTAAACCTTGGAATATTCGCACAAAATTGGTATCAAACGAAAAGGGTATGACCCCAGCTTTCATTTAGACTTCGATTCATTTCAACTATGCTTCATCTATGCTAATATTTATTTTGAAAACGGTTGGACCTAATAAAATTAAATTTGGAATTTAGATTTTGTATCAGCTCGAGATGTTTATACGCTAAAAAAAAAGAATTTGAAAAGGTTTTGGAGATATTCCTCAAAATGTGATCCAGGGTAACATATAAAGTGTTCATTCAATATCGGCATCAAATGAAAGGTATCGACAAGTGTTTTAAAATGGTGTAGTTTTTAGTCCAATATGAGGCCGTGTTTTCGAGATATTGATCAAAATGTCAAGCAGGAGGGTATCAAATGAAAAGTGATTTTACATGTTTTAGACCCGGTTTTTCAGTGCAAGTTTAAACTTCAGTGGGAGTTTGAACTTAGTTTAAACGGCCAATTTGTATGAGATAAACTCTAGTCAACTTTGTCTGTGATTTAAACTGGCACTGAAAACCCGGGTCTTAACTATTTTCACCATATAAGACCAAGGTTTGAGATATTGACCAAAACGTGGATCAGGAGTCTAGAAGGTTTTCGTAAAAAATGGGTCTAAAATGAAAGGTGTATGAAATTTTTAAAGGGGAGTCATTATAAGTCCATTAGGGGTGTGGATTGAGATAGGGATATGGACGACAATTAGAAAAACAATATGTAAAGAGAAAAGCATATGAAAAGGATGAAGTGAACGGGAAGAAGAATGTGAAGCTGAAATGAGGAAGGCGAGTCACATTTTATAAATGCAAACAAGTTAATGTTTGGGCAGGACAACGTCTGTCGAGTCTGCTAGTACAATAATAAATTGAAAAGAAATGAAATAAAATTAAAAAAAGTGAATCCAGTGAGTTAATGTCATTTGACCAAAAGAGCAACAATTTTTTAGAAACTGTGCTATTTAGCTGCCAGCGACTGTATTTACACACCTATTTAATAAATGCTGGTGCAACTTCAGGCACACCTCGTGATAAAAACGAGTATAAGACTACCACTGTCCTGATGATTACCTGCCACAAACAACAACAATTGCAATTCATTCTGTTGCTACCGTTGTTTTCTACAAGTTTGATTATTGTTGGTTTTAGCGAATTGGTTGCTGTTTTATTTTAGTAATGATTACTACGTCATGAAATGCTGCCACTAATAGCGAGTTAAAATGCGTACTGCACTGGTCATAACGCCTTCGTGTATGCTACGCCCAACAATCAGACTTAATTTAATGCATTTAACAATTAAAACAACAACAATTTGATGAAACAAAGTAATTAAAAGGCTTAAAATAATACTATCGCAAGTGGATATAAACACTTTTAGCTAAAGCGAACCGAATGACAGTAGCGATTACTTCTTTTGGCGTGCTCGTGAGCTGTGGAATTTGGCTGCCAATTCTACCAACATGAGATAATTATTTATTGAACGACCTCATGTTATTTTAAGAATATATCATAAGAAAGTTAAAGATATTCGAACTTAAACAACTTCGCTGTCCAATAAGTCATATGTGAATCACGATAGCGTATTGAAGTAAGTTTATGAGTCACATGTGACTCATTTCTCTATACAACTTAAAGAAACTTATTGCTATAAACGTATCGTGATATATTTGTGAATTTTATATAATTATGTATATCAAAATACCTAAACTATAGGAGAATGAAAGAAAATTTCGAAATTTTTTTTTTTCTTATTGAGCGAGAATTTTTGAAAATTTCGATTTTTTTTTTTTGTCAATAATCTCTCATTAAGCGAGAATACTTGAAAATTGAGAAAATATTCATATTTCTCGGTTAAGCAATACAAAAAACCTGGGCGGTGTGGGGCCTTATCTCAGCGCTTTCTATGGGGACATGAAAGTTGTTAAAAACGCCTTTCCTGACATCGCGGTGTGTCTCGTAATGATCGGAGAGGGCTAGTCCGATCGTCGATTGCACTACCACGTCATTTGGCACAGTCATGGGTACATATGTATGTATGTATGTATGTTAGTATGAGAAAACCAAAATCAGATGTGGGGAGCTCACTTCCGTTCTCCAAAAAGATGTTTCCGAATCGACCAATAAGTGGTTGGTAGTCTTTTCGAGTGTTATTTTCAAGATTTGACGTAGTCGTAGGATGATAGTAAAAATATATCTGGCCTAAGGTGTTAATAATATAGTAAAGTAAAGCCGAAACAGAAACTGCGTGTCGGAGCAGTCAGCCGTTAGAGCTTTCAAGTTTCGCAAACAATATCGGGTCTACTCTTGGAGGGATGGGGATCTGAATAACTGAACAATTCGTCTTTTAAGGTGAAAAAATGCTTCGGGACAAGAGTAGATCGCAATGTGCTCTGCTGAGCTTCATTATACTCAGCTTAATGAAAACAACGGGATGAAATTTTCGGCCAAAAGAAGAGATGGAGTCCACTTTGGGCTTGGAAGCGTCGGATCTACAGATTGGGCTTAGTACTACAGAGATTGTGTGCTTTCTTCTAAACACCGCAACGAGGGGAACTTTTCCTTCCATATCCCAAGAATGCTATGTTGTAGATTATCAGGTCACCATAATGTTTCTTTAAGAAATTTACACTGCACTAGTTTTTTTTCTGGATTTGAGGGAACAATATGAGGTCTTTAGCTGCGGTACCTCGACACAGCCGGGTAAAAAAAAATTGTCAGTTATTTTTGCTGTACTGGATCTACGTCTGCAGTCGATCGCTACGGGATCAAATTGGTTTTTCGGTTTTTGATCAGGACTTGGCGGCACCGGTAGTGTGTTGGCCTATTACACCAATATTTGGAGATCTCGATCCGGTAAAGTCAACATCAAAAACTCGTTGGAAGAAAAGTTTTTCTAAACGGGTTCATCCCTCGGCAGTGGTTTTGCAAACTCTTCGAGTGTACCTTTTTCTGCTATGAAAGGCTTCTCAGCGAAAATTCAACTGCTTTTCAGGTGCCGTTCGCGGTCAGCAAAAAGCTGCGGGTCCCGCCAATAAAGCAGTACACCACTACCTAATTGTAAGATAAGCTCGACCCAAAATCTCCTGTTACATTCATCCATACAGACATTTCTTTTTAACGATAATTGACACCAATTGGAAACCCCAAGGGAGTTCAAGTCATCCTCCACCTATTGTTTCCATCTCAGTCGAGGCCTCCCCCCATCCTCTGCTGCCGAATTCTCCTTTCGCATGCTTTTATTCGCTGGACTATGGTCAAATCTTCGTATACCTCGTACAGCTCATCGTTAAATTTCCTTCTATACTCGCCGTTGGCATCACGGGAAAAACCATAAATCTTCCGGAGAACTTTTCTCTCAAATACTCCAAGGGCCATCTCATCTTCTCTTGACATTGTCCATGAATCTGAGCCATACATCAGGACAGGTATGATGAGAGACTTATAGAGCGTGATCTTTGTTCTTCGAGAGAGGACTTTACTTCTCAATTGCCTACTCAGTCCAAAGTAGCACTTGTTGGCAAGAGTGATTCTCCGCTGGATTTCTAGACTGATATTATTTTCGGTGTTAATAATGGTTACCAAATAGACGAAGTCCCTCACAGTTTCAAATTTCTAACTATCGACAGTGACGTGGCTGCCAGGGCGCAGCTGCCCCGATTCTTTCCTTGATGACAGCAAATACTTTTTCTAGTCCTCGTTGACCGCAAGACCCACAGTACTCCCACTATTTTGTTAGGGGTAGATATCTTACGCCTGTTCTAATTTAACAAAGAAGAAATCCTTCCCCCCATCGTATGTCGACCGCAATGATGGTGACTATGATCACAAAGGACCGTTTTCAAGTTCCAGTGAGCTTTCCCATGCTAGGAATGGCTGCTCGGATCCCGAAATAATCATCAACCCCTATCTGACGCTTAGCTAAGAACTCAAATCAAATTATTTGTATATTTGTAGGATAATTTAGCAAACGTATAACAAATCCTTGACAAGCCATTCGTCTTGCAAGACATAAAAATTTGACTAGACGTATGTGAGCTAGAGTGCGTGTGTGCGTGGAGTCACAGTGATTTATGTGTTTATGTTTGCGCCTTTGCACAGCATTCATTTCATTTCACAACTGTCCAATGCTAAAATTGTAAGAAATTATGTAAACATTAGTTTTGTGATGCATGCGCGTGCCCCATTACTCCCACGCTTCCGAGCCACCTCACACACGTTAAGCACCAACCCAGCCCCTCTAGTCACTACCGCAGCTCTGTTGTTGGCAAAGTGACATTTTGGCATTTCATCGGCCTTATCACACCCACACTATCTCTCGCGAGAACACAGCACGTACCCAAACACTCTGCCAGCCAGCTCTTGGATGCTTGGACGTTTTTTTCTTCTTCTTCTGCTCAAAATGCCCTCACTCAGCATTTCTTTGTTTTTGGTCGATGTATCCTTTTAAGCGCCATAACCATCTTGATTCCAATTTCAATTCTGCTAAGCTTAGCTATTTTCATGCCCTTCATAGTTTTTGTGCTGCGGTGCATATCTTTGTCGTATGAGATTTTAGTTTTTAGTTCGAACATTTGAAATAATTGTTATTTGTGTTGGCTTGACTTTGTACGGTGTACCGTTACTTTTGAATTATTGCTGTTCGATAACGAAATTTGATATTCCGACCACATGCTGTGATTAAGTTGTCCATTTTGTAGTAGCTGTTTCCTGTTGTTACTCTTGCAAAATCAAATTTCAATTACTTTTTTACTTAAAGCAGACTTCAAAATTGTCACCAGAGCAGGCGAAGAAATCAAGTGTAACCGAAGCACGAGGAGTACCCGCTTAAAACCGGTTAATTTTTTAAATCCGTAACCCTTTTATATTTTAAATTCGATCGGCCTGATTGTGTTTTTTTAACATCCCAAACTTTAAAAAATTTGTTTCCAAACCTGAAACTTAACTTTTTTACTTTTGACAACCAAAACTGTAACCGTTTTAAACCGTTTAAAATTTCTAATTGGAACCTTGTAACGGTGTAACAATTTTATTTTTGAATTCCGAAACCGCAACCTTTTTAAACCATTTTATTTTGCAAATCCGAGATAGTAACTATCTCAACCATTCATTTTTCAAATTCAAATCCGAAACCATCCTTATTTTTTTATACCCAGCGTACTAGTACTAGTACAAGGGTATAGTAGTACGTAACGGCACAAAATAATCGAGATAGATATAGAGTTCTTAGGTTGAAAAGAGGAGTTCATTAAGACATGTCCGTCCGTCTGTCCGTCCGTCCGTCTGTGTATTATCGTGTTAGGTAAAAATTTAGATATTTGCATGAAATTTTGTATACAGGTTATTTTCTGGCCAAGGTAGGTTGCTATTGAAAATGGGCGAAATCGGATGATAACCACGCCCCCTTTTTCGATATCGAAAACTTCGAAAATCACACAAATTGACATAATTCGGTAACGGAAATGGCTATAGAGATATAATTTAGTAGGATGAACCCCCTAGTCATTCAGGGAGGTATATTTGAATATTTTTCGGATCATAACTTTTAAACTGATTACGGTAGAACGATGAAATTGGTACAAGGTTTACTAGCATAATAGGGAGTATACCTGAATATTTCGAAAATCATATGAAAAGAACCGCTTTACCCGAACTTAGACTTCCTTACTTTTCCGTTTGAAATCAAAACTTTTCGGTTAAAAATTAAAACTCTTTGGTAGCCCAAATAGTTTAAAATTTAGGCTCAAATTTTTAGCCTTGTAGTTATTGAACTGAGTAAATAAAGTGATTCTACTACTGCACCTCTCACTAGATTTTTTTCTTCTCGCACTTTGTATATTCACCTAAATATGGACATACATATACGAGTCCTTTCATTTCACCGTTTTTCTGCAATAGTTTTAGTTTCTATTTCTCGTGACTTTTGGCCGCTTCAAGCATTGGGTGTGTCTTGCTTGCTTTTGATTTGTTGCAATGACTGTAATTTCATAGTTTTTTTTTGTCAGTTTAGTTCATACAATATTGCACGTAGATGTGTTGTGCGGGCGTGCCATAGATTGCAAGTTGGTGATAATTTTAAAAGATTGAACCCGTTGCCTATTTGGCTAGCAAATTTTGCTTTGCTCCGCAATGAATCAGGGAGAACTAAATCGTTTGTAATATTTTTGTTTTGTCACTTTTGGTATTGTGATATGCATGAAAAATTGATAAACCAAAACACTAAGACCTAATGAAAACACCCAGTGGGCATGGTTACAGTAAGTGAGTATCAAATTGAATGTTATGTATGATTTAATTCACTTATGATATAGAAAAGCTTAGCTGGGTCTGCTTGCAAAACATTATTAGAAACTCAAACTTTTTCTTAGCGCGCAGGAATCCTGACACGTCTCTTTGTACTGGAAGTACTCGAGTTACTTCGGACCTAGGATTTTTATGATAATGATGACAGTAGGTGCGTACTGTTACAACAACAATAACACCAGGTCAGTAGAGGCAACACTCTTTTCTTTACCTCGTTAGCGATTTGAACTGCAGCAACAAAACATTTCAGGTAAAATACATAACATCACCACACACCACGAAACATCATTAATATTCATTAGTAAGTTACAGTTAAACTTAAAACAGCTGATAAATATTAATGTGTACGTACACTGGACAGGTAATTTTGTTGCATATCGTTTCGACACGATTTACAGCCACTCAAAAGCTACCGAAGAAATTCACAAAGCAAAAGCAGCAGCAGTCCGAACATACAGAAGCCAAGAAATTAGCGAACATAAAATTAAACGAAAAGCTAAACGATTCGCTGTCTAATAAATTCGTACAAAAGCGATGTGGGCAAGAGCGCTGAATGCGTTGGGGTAGGGTATAGGGGCACTATGGGGTACTTGTAAGAAATTAACAGCAAAAGTGAAAATGGGAAAAAGTTCCCGAAATGATCCCAAAATAGTCCCGCAATGATCTCGAAAAGTTTATGAAACATACCCGAAAACAATAGTGAAATGATACCAAAAAGTTCCGAAAAGATCAGAAAAATGATCCCACAATAGTTCCGAAGTGTGCCTAGAAGTTCCAAAAGAATCGAGAAATTATCTGGAAAAAGTTCCGAAATGGTCCCAAAACAGTCCCGCAATAATCCAGAAAAGCTACTTAAACTGACCCAAAAACCATTCCGAAATAATATCAAAAAGTCCCAAAACAAACTTGAAAATTTCCCCGAAAATTATTCCAAATAGTCCAGAAAATTTCTCAAAATAATTTCGAAATGATGCCAAAAAAGTTCCAAAAACAATCAGAAAAAGTGCCGAAATGACCATGAAACAGATCCCAAATGGCCCCCAAATGATCCCGAGAAGTAAATGAATTGGACCCGAAAACAATTCTGGAATGATACCAAAAAATTAAAAAAAAAAAAAAAATACCGAAAACATCTGGAAAGGATACCGGAATGGTTTCGAGAATAATCCTGAAATAACGACAAAAAGACGTGCCGAAATTATCAGAAAAAAATCCAAAATGATCCCTAAATTATCCTAAAAAGCCCCGTAGTGATCCCAAAAAGTCCTAAGTTGAACTTGAAAATAGTTCTACGATTTTCTCCTTTTTTTGGTCTCTAAAATTTGCAAAACGCCTAAGAAGTTAACTTCAAAAATTATCTTAAGTTTAGTTTTTGAAAATTCTTTTAGAAATGTCTTAAAATATTTTTTATCAGAATCATTTCAAAAATATAAAAACATGTCAGGGTTACGTGGTTTCGAATCCTTTTTGATTTCAAATCCACTTCATTCGCTTCCAAATCATAGATGATACTGTTTATTTGTGATTTGAATCATCAACGAATTTAAAGATACTTTTTTGCGATTTGAATTCTTGATTCGTAATTCGACTCCTCAGTCATCAACCAATTTAAAATTACTTTTTTGAATCATCGACGAAATCAAAGATACTTTTTATTTCTGATTTGATTCGTGATTCGTGATTCGATTTCTCAACTATGAAATCACAATTAAAAAGTATCTTTTGATTGGGTTGATGAATAGAGTCAAATCATAAATAAATTTTATTCTCTTAAATTTGTTTTTTTTTTTTTTGATGATTCGAATCTTTAGATCAAAGATACCTTTGATTTGTGACTTGAATCTTCAACGAATTAAACATAATTATTATTTTTGTTTTGATTCATCGACGAAATCATTGATACTTTTTTTGTGATTTGAATCTTCCGTTGAAGATTTGTTTGAATTCGTCATTCAACCAAATTTTTTAAAAAAGTTTTGAAATTTTGTGTTAGTTATTCCAAAAATTCTTGTCTTATAAAACTCCATATTCTAAAAAAAAGCTCCAAAATCTGAAAAAAAACATTGGAGAACGATTTGAAATCTTTTTGGAATGTATTTCTTTTTTGTTTAGTATTTTCAGAATCAATATTTTCCAAAACTTTTTCAATCACAGTTTCGAGATACTTTTTTTGTGATTTGAATCTTCCGTTGAAGATTTGTTTAAATTCGTCATTCAATCAAAATTTTTAAAAAAGTTTTGAAATTTTGTGTTAGTTATTCCAAAAATTCTTGTCTTATAAAACTCCATATTCTAAAAAAAGCTCCAAAATCTGAAAAAAAACATTGGAGAACGATTTGAAATCTTTTTGGAATGTATTTCTTTTTTGTTTAGTATTTTCAGAATCAAAATTTTCCAAAACTTTTTCAATCACAGTTTTGAGATTTTTATTAATACTTACTTTTTCCCATATTTCCAAAAAAGAAAGTATTTAATTTTGAAACATATTTTTGTAAAATGCCCCATTGTTTGTGATGCGTATACAATCCCAAAAAGAGACTTTTGAAACAATGATGTACTACTCCCGTTGTTACGAAGAAAATATTGTAGGTATGTAAGTACCTATAAAAAAATTCGCCAGATTTAAAATATGCGCAAAGGGTCTCCACTCAAACTCAAACTGGAAATATCTTGCGGAAATACTCATATCAGCGGCACCTTGCCGAACTCAACCGCAAATGGTCAAATGAAATGTAAGAAATGCGTAAGTCTGCATATTCAATTGTACTTTTGTGCTCCAACAAAACCTGATCCAGTAACCTATTATTTTGCTGTCGCACATTGACGTCGGTGCACCGTCTGCTCACACAGCAACACCAGTCATTTTATATTTAATCGCCTCGATACAACTAATTACAACGCTTTTAATTGCTACTTCAATGCAGCACGGAACCAAAAGTTGACGCTGGCTGTTGACACCAAAAGTCATCCGTGCAACCCACAACAGTGACAAATGCACCTTTAGCGTCAGCAAATCATACATCCATTCGAACTCACAATCAATCGTACTTCGCATGCGCACAGCGAGGTGAGTCTTCAGCTGCCCACTTTCTTGCGAGCAATGCTGGTAATGCGCACGCGCGCCAACATAAAATTTCAATTGCAATTTTAATGACATAATCAAAGCACTTTTTATATGATTTTCGCTCTGAATTACCCCCTGCAACTCTCCATTACACCCTCATATTGCACATGATTTTGTGTTGTTGTATGTTTGTTTGTTTGTGGCACATTCTCACAAGAATTGCAGATCCTAGACGCATAAATAAATTTCAATCATTCTATTCGTTCACTTATCGATCACTGACTGGAAGATGGGTGGTTAATCAAGTAGTGCAACATACACTCATACATATAAATATATATCGATTTAATACTCAGGGATTAACAAAAATTCGGTAACTTAATTTAATTAAAATAAAACAAAATAAAATAAAATAAAATAAAATAAAATAAAATAAAATAAAATAAAATAAAATAAAATAAAATAAAATAAAATAAAATAAAATAAAATAAAATAAAATAAAATAAAATAAAATAAAATAAAATAAAATAAAATAAAATAAAATAAAAAATCATTCTATTCGTTCACTTATCGATCACTGACTGGAAGATGAGTGGTTAATCAAGTAGTGCAACATACACTCATACATATAAATATATATCGATTTAATACTCAGGGATTAACAAAAATTCGGTAACTTAATTTAATTAAAATAAAACAAAATAAAATAAAATAAAATAAAATAAAATAAAATAAAATAAAATAAAATAAAATAAAATAAAATAAAACAAAATAAAATAAAATAAAATAAAATAAAATAAAATAAAATAAAATAAAATAAAATAAAATAAAATAAAATAAAATAAAATAAAATAAAATAAAATAAAATAAAATAAAATAAAATAAAATAAAATAAAATAAAATAAAATAAAATAAAATAAAATAAAATAAAATAAAATAAAATAAAATAAAATAAAATAAAATAAAATAAAATAAAATAAAATAAAATAAAATAAAATAAAATAAAATAAAATAAAATAAAATAAAATAAAATAAAATAAAATAAAATAAAATAAAATAAAATAAAATAAAATAAAATAAAATAAAATAAAATAAAATAAAATAAAATAAAATAAAATAAAATAAAATAAAATAAAATAAAATAAAATAAAATAAAATAAAATAAAATAAAATAAAACAAAATAAAATATAATAAATTAAAATAAAATAAAATAAAACAAATTAAAATAAAAAATAAAGTTAAATAA
>CAXKVI010000001.1:154186836-154304336 GCA_964058755.1 Campiglossa producta
CTAGCAGAGGGCAATCCTCGACCTAACGATGTAACCGAGCAATGGAAGCATATCTCTCACTCATTGCGTACCGCCGCTGAGGCCACTATAGGGTTCCAGCGAGCCCGCAAGAACAACTGGTACGATGAGGAATGCAAAACTGCCTCGAAAAAAAGGGACGCTGCCTACAAGGAGACGTTGCGAACGGGCGCAACCCGCAGTGTATGGCAACAATATCGTGAGGCAAAGAAGGAAGAGAGACGCCTTTTCAGAAAAAAGAAAAGTGAGGCCGAAAGGCGTGAGTGTGAGGAGCTTGAGATGCTGGCTGGCAGGAATGATGCCCGAAAATTCTATGAAAAGATCCGGCGGATGACGGAAGGTTTTAACCGGGGCAAGCTCCTGTAAGGACAATAATGGCGACCTGGTAACCGACGTACAAAGTGTACTTAAATTATGGAGGGAGCACTTCTCCTCACTGCTAAATTGCGAGGGAGACGTCGAACCCGATACCCCAATCCCTGACGATGGAAAAGTCGTCCCACCACCTGACTATGATGAAGTGAGGATAGCTATATCCCGGCTCAAAAACAACAAAGCGCCTGGAAAAGACGGACTACCCGCCGAGCTGTTCAAACGCGGAGGCGAAGAGCTGGTAAAAAGCATGCATCAGCTCTTATGCAGAATATGGTCAGACGAATGCATGCCTCCGGATTGGAATTTAAGTGTGCTTTGCCCAATCCACAAGAAAGGCGATCCCGCTAACCGCACCAACTACCGCGGAATTAGTCTTCTTAATATCGCATGTAAGGTTCTTTCTAGCGTGTTGTGTGAAAGGCTGAAGCCCATCGTAGACAAACTGATTGGACCTTATCAGTGTGGCTTTAGACCTGGTAAGTCTACCATCGACCAGATTTTCACGATACGCCAAATCCTGGAGAAGACCCATGATAAGAGAATCGACACTCACCATCTCTTTGTCGATTTTAAAGCCGCTTTTGACAGCGTAAAAAGGAGTTGCCTGTATGCCGCCATGTCTGAATTTGACTTCCCTGCAAAGCTTATACGGCTTTGTCAAATGACGTTGAGCAATACCAACAGCTCCGTCAGAATCGGGAAGGACCTCTATGAGCCATTTGAAACCAAACGAGGCTTCAGACAGGGCGACTCCCTTTCATGCGATTTCTTCAATCTGATGCTGGAGAAGATAATTCGAGCAGCAGAGCTAAACCGCAATGGTACAATCTTTTACAAGAGCGTGCAATTGCTGGCGTATGCCGATGATATTGATATCATTGGCCTTAACAACCGCGCCGTAAGCGCTGCCTTCTCTGGACTGGATAAGGAAGCGAAAAAAGTGGGTCTTGCCGTGAACGAGGACAAGACGAAGTATTTGCTGTCATCAAAGAAAGAATCGGCGCACCTGCGCCTTGGCAGCCATGTCACTGTTGATAGTTACAAATTTGAAACTGTGAGGGACTTCGTCTATTTGGGAACCAGTATCAACACCGAAAATAATATCAGTCTAGAAATCCAGCGGAGAATCACTCTTGCCAACAAGTGCTACTTTGGACTGAGTAGGCAATTGAGAAGTAAAGTCCTCTCTCGAAGAACAAAGATCACGCTCTATAAGTCTCTCATCATACCTGTCCTGATGTATGGCTCAGATTCATGGACAATGTCAAGAGAAGATGAGATGGCCCTTGGAGTATTTGAGAGAAAAGTTCTCCGGAAGATTTATGGTCCTTCCCGTGATGCCGACGGCGAGTATCGAAGGAAATTTAACGATGAGCTGTACGAGCTCTACGCAGATCTGACCATAGTCCAGCGAATTAAAGCCCAAAGACTCCGCTGGCTGGGCCATGTTATGCGAATGGACAAAGAAGCTCCAGCACAGAAGGTTTTCCTCTCGTCGCCTGAATTCGGCAGCAGAGGAAGGGGGAGGCCTCGACTAAGATGGAAACAACAGGTGGAGGATGACTTGAACTCCCTTGGGGTTTCCAATTGGCGTCCGTTATCGCTAAAAAGGAATGACTGGCGTGCTTTGATACGAAACGGCCAAAATCGCTTAGGCGGTTAAGCGCCAATAAATGATGATGATTAAGCATAGAAAATTCTTTCATAGGTTTCACACCAAGTCCTAAAAATTCGCAAATCTTTCATATAAGTTAGCATTGAAATTAAAGAAATGTTCTATATGGAAGTATAAATATATGCATAAATGGACACTGAGAAGGGTTTACCTTCAAGCTGGGTAGTGGCCTAAGGTGTTAGACCTTCTAGCATACAAGTCACTACAGTGTTGTGAGTTCGACTCTCACAATGCCGGGAAGAAAAGTCCATGAAGAGATGTAATTCCAGTATCATCGAAACATACATATGTCGGCTTGTCTGGTTCCTGCAGCGCGTGGGTAAATTTTTCTCAAAAAAAAAAAAAAAAAACAGATTTTCATACAATCCCGAAAATTGCTTCACAAACCGTCGGTATTTAAAGCAATAGACTACAAGTCAAAAGCAACAAAGAGTTTTTTATTTTATTTTTTTTTTTTTTATTTTTTTTTTATTTTATTTTATTTTATTTTATTTTATTTTATTTTATTTTTTTTTTTTTTTTTATTTATTTTATTTTATTTTATTTTAATTTATTTTATTTTATTTTATTTCATTTTATTGTATTTTATTTTGTTTTATTTTATTTTATTTTATTTTATTTTTTTTTTTATTTTATTTTTTTTTTTTATTTTATTTTATTTTATTTTATTTTATTTTATTTTATTTTATTTTATTTTATTTTATTTTATTTTATTTTATTTTATTTTATTTTATTTTATTTTATTTTATTTTATTTTATTTTATTTTATTTTATTTTATTTTATTTTATTTTATTTTATTTTATTTTATTTTATTTTATTTTATTTTATTTTATTTTATTTTAATTTATTTTATTTTATTTTATTTTATTTTATTTTATTTTATTTTATTTTATTTTATTTTCTTTTATTTTATTTTATTTTATTTTATTTTATTTTATTTTATTTTCTTTTATTTTATTTTATTTTATTTTATTTTATTTTATTTTATTTTATTTTTTTTTATTTTTTTTTTTCTTTTATTTTATTTTATTTTGATTTATTTTATTTTATTTTATTTTATTTTATTTTATTTTATTTGATTTTAATTTATTTTATTTTATTTTGTTTTATTTTATTTTATTTTATTTTATTTTATTTTGTTTTATTTTTTTTATTACAAGTGCATTTTCCCCACTGTTCCGCACCGTCTAGCTTCTTTATTTTATCTATATCTATTCAAGTTACATCTCTACTTTGTTGTTGTAGTCATACGCCTGTGTCGATGATTTATTATTCTCATTGCTTTAGCCAAAACATGTCACCAACAACATAACCAAACATAACACAACACAAGCAACACCAAAAAATGGACAGCTAAGTGACACTCGCACAATGTTTAGAACAATGGCAACAACAACCACTTCTATAAAGGCATGACACATCTTTTGAGTCGCGGCGCTAAACACTCCTTATCGCCCCCGCACTCTATAACTCAATATAGCTCTTTAAGGACAATCTAAAATTCAGCGAATGAAGTCGTCGAATAGTTGGCTTTTCACATCAAATTGTTTGTCTGTTTTAATGAAGCGCTGCCTTGTTAAGTCTATATTTTTCTAAAGAAAAATGTGTCCTTTGACATTGCATATCCGTTTCAGTCGGTCAATCTTTCAGACTACTTTTTCATAACACGAAGTGGAAAAAAAACAGAAAGTGATGTTCGATACCTAACACAAAGCGGGATTTTTTTACCAAATTTGTCTTCTTCTTTCAAATCCATCCTTGAAGGAAAAATATTCTTAAAATTAGTATAAAAGACTGTCCTGGGCTAATCGTGTCTATGATCGCAGCACAGATTATCATTAGGATCAGTGAATACCTAATTGTGTTGTACATCCATGCTGTGAGTATTGGGGTAAGGCCCTACTTTTCACATCGTAATCTTTTGCAGGCGTATAGAACCTCATGAGCCGGATCTGGCTCCTCGGTTCCGTGCATCACTAAATAACAGACTATCCACGTGCTAAAATTGAAATCGAAATTGACTTTCTTTCTTGTCATCAAATAAAAAAAAGACAACAACAACAAAAGCCGAACTGGTCATTACCCCTCTCCTCTCTCAAATGACGAAATAAATTCAAGGCACCTGCTTTGGTCAAACATTTGGTGGATTACACTCATCAGGACATTTATTGCGAATATTCGAGAGGCGAAGAAGAGTTTTAAGGTTTTGTGTGTGTTAAGCTGTCAGTCTGTCATAAATCGTTATGTTTTTGAATTACACACATGCCATGCTGGACCAATAATATCTAAAGCGAAAATCGCAACAACAAGTTTATTCACCGACATGGCACTAACAATTATTAATACCGCAATCGATCAACAAAATGGCTGGCATCTGCAATGTGTCTCAGTGCTTGTCCTGGCGTTCTGTTGTTCTGCTGTGGTTTAAACCACACGCCACTTTGTTCATGCTTCTTTTTTCTTTCTTTTAACCTTGCTGGAGTTGGGCTTGTCTCTTGGTAATTCATCTTTTCGTTTATAAGCCAGTCTCCATATTGATCCAGGCCTCATACAAATATGTACATACGTATGTATGTTAATTCGAGAGTTTTTTGGTTTGGTTTGCAGCCGAAATTTTACTTTTGACGTGTTAATGACTTAAGTGGCTGTAGTGCCTGATATTGCGGTGAAACGAGCCAATTTTATTTTTCCTTTTTTCTCTTCCTTCTAAAGCAATGAAGTCTGCATTAGTTGGGGTTCTACATATTACTTACTTTTTTTATAACTTTTGGAAGAATTACTCCGATTCGATCGAAAATTAAATAAAAACAAAAATAAATCAATAAAATAATAAAGCACCTGGGTGACCGTACTTGTTCGGTGTTTTCGATTTTGTCGCATAGTCTTACCTACCAACATAAACTTTTCGAAATAGATTTTCGAAAAAATATCAAATATGTGGCAACTTTAGATATACTATACACATACAAAATATCCTCCAAATCGGTCAATATACGAAGAAATAAAAAAAATGCAGTTAGGGGTAGGGATTTAGGGGGTTAGGAGTTTAGAATATGCCCGAGGTTGATATAGCTGTCGTAAGAGGCCACTAAAACCCACTTAACCCTGGCTACGTTACCAAGACACTCGGGCTAGTACCATGAGGTGCTACTGACCAAAACGTACCGGAGTCATACGGCATGCTACTGTGAACCAGCGTTGCCGTTGGGGACCCAAACGGGTCAATTTGACCCTTTTTTATAGCCAGGACCCCAGACCCTACATTTTCAAAAAAGTACCATTTTTTACCCTTTTTTTAAATTAGTGACCCTTTTTTGACCTCTTTTCACTTTCCAACTACAAAGAAATGCATTTTATCGGTTTTTTGTTAAAAACCAAAAAACTCCCCTTGTTCTTATTTTACTCTTACATCGGGAACTCTTGCCGATTTCCAATTGTCATGCCTGAAGTCTTACTACTGGCAACTCTGTATCATGTGGCAACTCCGTCTGTATGTATACATTAGGGTGATTCAAATTAAAAAAATTTAGTTATTTTGGGTCTTATCCCCTAAAAGTTAGTAATTGATGAGAAAAGAAGCTTTGATAAAAGCTCTGCAACTTAACCCTTACGTGTCACCTTTTTCGCCCTTTCCCATAGTTTTTTATGGGAAAATTTTCGTCTTTTCAATGTGAATTTTCTTATCATTTTCGAAACATTTCCCAAAAATACTTTACATATCTGATTTATTTTGGAACGATTTTCCGTCATCCCTTGTCAAATTTGGTTTTGAGACAACCCGGTTTCGGCAATGCGCCATCATCAGTGTCGATTTTCTTTACATATCCTTTAAGTGGAGGTTTTTAAGTTTAGGAAAAATTTTTACATTATGCATTACTACATATTAAGCTAATTACAACTATTTAAAAATGTGTGGATCTTCCGACTAGGAGGGGCGATGTATTTCTACAACAACAACAAAAGGTGGCAACCCTAGGTGTCAAGTCATCTTAAAGACATCATGCTGGTATGCGGCTGAAAATACCTATCATTTGATACTCATGTTGGTGTATACTACTCCATATTAACCCTGCCGGCAACCCTGTAAGCCGCCCCAAGTGGTAGAATCCTTGCCAGATTTCATCCAAATTGGTCGAGCGGTTTTCCAAATAGTACCGGATATACAAATATAATGCGATTAGGTGGCAACCCTGAGTAATAACCCTACTTGAAAACATTTTAGTTGGTATGTCGCCGAAAATACCTTTAAGTTTACACTCATAGGTATAGGCGTATCTTGCTGAACATTCACAAAAAATTTAGATAGGTGGCAACCTTCTAAGCCGCCCAAGTGGCAACTTACTTACTTAAAATAGCCTTTAACCGCCTAGGCGATTTTGGCCCAAGTGGCAACACCCAAGTGAATAATCTTAGAATGAAGCATACTATCTGTACGCCAAATTTCATCGAAAATTAAAAATATTTCAGTTGGTATGTCGCCGAAAATACCTTTCATTTGATACAGATATTGGCATATCTTGCTCAATGTTTAAAATTTCTTTAGATAGGGCGCAACCCTGAAAGCCGTCCCAAGTGGTAACACCCAAGTGGGTAGTCTTAGAATCAAGCGTAATATCTATATACCAAATTTGATCAAAATAGCTTCAGCCGTTCCCGAGATATAGACACTTAGATTCTCAAGCCGATTCTAAACAATTTCTCACTTTGCGGATTTTCTCACTCTCATATAATTTGTGTGCAAAAATTTATGAAAAAGGTGAAACGGTTTGCACCGGTTCACTAGTGAAAATTATTTAGTCTATATCATCTCCTTTGTATTTCGTGTTCAAATTTCACTCTCTATAAAAACATTGCGCGCCGCCTAAGAAGTTAATTTTAAAAATAAAATGTTTGTCTCTCGGAAATCTTCATTTTGATTGCTTGTAAACAAGGACTGGAACCAAAACCGAAAACCGAAACCGTAACCGATTCAACCAGATTCATTTTTCAAAACCGAAACCGAAACCGTTATTTTTATCTGAAAAAGGAACGAAAACGAAACGGTTTCAAAAGCCGGAACTTCTTTTTATGGACACATATTTTATTTTACGAGAGGCTACCCTGAATAATTTTCATGGAAGATGGTTTAGCAAGGTTACAAAATACACGTTTTGACCTCAATATCAAAACTCCGGAAGAGGAAATTGAACTATAGTCGAATGAAGGCATTTAAAAAAATTTACGAGATCCAAAAAAAAAAATGTTTATTGGCTCGTCTCAGAATAACTCATTTTCATCTCTAAAAGAAAGAGTAGAGTTAATTTTTTAAATTTATTTTGAAGAAATGTTTGCCATAAATTACGGGAAATTACTATATTGGAGAAAACCCATCTTGACCACCCAAAGTAAAGTTATAAAAATTCAGACATATTTTGCATTTAGGTACATATTTGAGTTTTATAGAAGCAACATTTTTTTGTGTTGGTGTTTTTATTTGGAAACCGAAACCGGAACGAAACCATAACCGAACGGAAATAAATGTTGAAGAACAAAACCGGAACCGAAACCGAAACCAGAACTTTATTTAAATCGGTTTATTACCTTGCTTGGAGTAGTTCAGATCTAAAGCCTTCCCATATAGGGCTACCCACATAAAACAATATAAGTATATGGGAAGGCTTTAGATCTGAACTACTCCTAGTCCATCCCTCAATTTTATTCACAAGCAAGGTAATAAAGCGATTAAAATAAAGTTCTGGCTTCGGTTTCGAATTTGAGTAAAATTCAAAAATTATGCTTTAAACGACCTTCAAACAACTCTCAGCCACCCCCTGTACTTTTATTTAAATAACCTTGCCACCCCGCAAATTAACTCCAAAGCTTAATCGTTTCACACCAACTTCAGACGTAAAATTTGATGACAAAAAAATCTGAAATTTCTAGAGTAAATATATTTAAAAAGCAATTTCTTTTACATTTTTATGGCGAGGGGAAGACATAAATGCCTTCATACAGCTCGAACCAGTCGGCTCACGCGCTACTTAAAGAAATTTCAAGACACATTTTTCGGCACACAACTCATAGAATATTTTGACACGCCACGCCACCCTTTGTACTTTTCACAAAAATATTTGCTTATGTGGCGACCAAACTCTTGTGTCTTCTGTGTATGTTACACGCATGTGAGAGCTTCCAAGGCAATAATGATTTATGGGCGAGCTGTGCCAAAGCCGCCGATGCTGCCGCCAGCAGCAGTCATACTCAAAGAAGCCAGCAGGAAGTTGACTTGAAGAACATTACATACCTACATAAGTATGTAGTTGAAGGCATTAGAAAGCAGTAGGCACTGATAAGAAGTGTACAGAGGGGTTGTTGGACAAATGGGTTCAGCTATGCTTAAGACTTGGCGAAGAAGTGCAGCGAACAGACAGTCGTAAGTGGAGCAGGAAAGGCGGACAGAAAAATAGATTGCGAGACATTTCAAGTGGCAATGTGGCAAATGACAGTGAAAAGCGAAAGTATCTTTGATAGCCATTGCAAATTTACATGTGACTATGTATGTATGTATGTCTCGATGAGGGGGGTTCAAAAATATGCCTGGAAAAATTAGCACTCCATGAAGCATATTGAATAATGTTTCAACTGCAGATTGGGAGTTATCCCTACAAGACATTGCGGATGAAGCCATCCGATAAGGGGTCGTTCAACGGTTCTGCTCTACACAAAGTAGTGAATTTTGTGGACTGGAGGGGATACAAGACTAGCTCTGTCCATGGTATCGAGGATCCTATAGGCAATTGGATAAGGTTGGCACTGCGGGCAAGAGAGATAAGCGCCAAGCCGTAGAGAGAGACTGCTCAGGATGTTGTTTTGTATCCACTGCTATGACTGTGTTATAGACAGTAAGCTACGTCAACTACATATTACTGTCGTGCATGTGCCCCAACGAGATCAGTGGGATAGTAAAAGCACTAGTTAAGCCGAGCGGCTTCAAGGAGGCTCAACGTAAGTCCGTCACAGACAGTGCTAGTGCTATTCACAAATAGGACAAAAATACCAAGTTTCAATCTACCTGCTCTTAATGGTAATGAGTTAAAATGGAATCTTAATATAGAACAAAGGATCATATGGAGCTACATATGCACGCCTGTAAATGAATGTTAGACAGACAGTGAGAACTGAGCCCAGAACCAACAGCATGGAAGTACAAAGCAGTTGGGGTGTAAAAGTAGGTTGCCTCACCGTTGGTGCACCCTGGGTAACGCTAAATGACCTACATAGCCTACACGGCTAGTTTCTCGTATTGCCGGTTTTACGAGAACGGTACCAGTACTTGTGCTGTACCCATCGTGCCGAAACTACCCGGGCCATTTTCTTATATCGACTCGGCCAAGAGCAATACACTCGGGGTGACCATGTCTGACATTTAGGCAGAGCTACACATCGCTACAACAACAACAACAACAAAGCAGTTATTTGGAAGTACAAAGCAGTTGTGGAAGCCAGTCTAGGTGAACTACATATTCAAAATACTAGACTATCCCAGGACAGCTTTTAACGCAAACTAGAAGAGTATATTACCTCGAGTGGAAAGAAAATAACTTTTTTCTCTGAGAACCAAGCGGCTCTGTGGGGTAACGGGTCAAAAACGATTACATCGACCCTTGTTAGCCAGTGCAGGGAGTGGCTTACTAATCTGGCACGTTTACATATCGTTTCTCCAACATGGGTTCCTTGGAGTCATAATATATAGGGAATGGAGAAGACCGATGAGCTGACACGGTGTGTATCGGATCTCAGCTTTAGCTTAGCGAGGCTCAAGGGGTCTGTGGCCCTCCTACAACGAAGCACAACCTTTGACCCTTGTGAGCGCGAATAGAAGTCACCATTTAAGAATAGTTGCGGTGCCCACAGTTACAGCCTTCCAGGTCGGAGAGAGCCTCCACAAGCTTAGTGATACTAAGCCCAGCCAGTTACCAAAATGTTTAAACTTAACGGCATGGATATAGTTCGACGAGAGTCTCGCCAAGGTCCTTGACGTCTTCATTGGTAAATTCACGAAATGTGGTTTCAAAACGAAGCGAGTTTAAAAAGTTAATTTCCTGAGTGTAGTATTTTTTTGAACTCCCCTCTACAAATTCTACGCCCATACCCAAGTCATCTGATTGCAGCGCGTAAAAGGAAACAGACCATGCTTTCAAATACAACTCAGGAGGTTACGCTTCTCATTTATGTATTTAGCAAAAACTGATTATTTTCGTATTTGATTTTATTAAAATTTGTCGCATGACTGCTACACATACTACGTGACCATAATTTATGGCTTTTTGGCAACACACAACCCTACACAGAGATCTTAGAAATTTTGTATGAAAACAAGTATAGAGATATATATTTTCGTCTCCGCAGGAATTCAGCAGATGCTTGTTTTATATAAAATTAATATTAATTGTTATTCGTATTAGTCAGTATGTCTTCTTATATGTGCACAAAAAAAATATTAGCGACTAGTCTTTCCAGATTGGTATCCCAGTAAACGCTTCAACAGGTACAGTTGTGTCTTAACAACCTTCCTGTCCCCATACAAAGCGCTTTGAGATTGACTCACACTCAGTTTTTTGTATTGCTTAATTGAGTAATATGAACATATTCTCAAGTATAGAGAAATGAGTCACATGTGACTCATGAACTTACTTCAATACGCTATCGTGAGTCATATATGACTCATTGGACAGCAAAGTTGTTAATTAGTCCCATGGTATTAACTTTTAAGTACAGTGGCAAAATTTTTAATTTTTTAGCCTTATTTGCTGTTCTCCCACAGCGAACTTACCAAGTTTTAGTCCCGGTAACGTCTGATAAGTTCCCCGGCAATATCCTCTGAATGTATTCTGCCATGTAAAACTTATCAGCAAAAATATATCTGATCCAGTAGTTACGCTTGGGGTAGGCAATGTCCTGATTTAGGTATAAAACAGTTACGAAATTAAGTTCTGGTTTCGATTTTAGTTTCCTTCCTGTTCAAATTTTATTGCTTAGGAGACCTATTTTGACCAGGATTCGAGGGCGGTCGTAAGTTTCTGGATCCCTTAGTACACATTGTTGTCCTCTTGTAAGGAAAACAGTTGCTTTGTATCGCCAAGCTTTCAGACGAAAAGTACGCTTTATTTCTTGAACTCGCTCCGACGCCAATTCCACAAAAAAGTCGGGTATCCCATCAGCTGATTAAAAATGTAAATTCGAGGCCAGCGTTATCCGAACATACTTCGTTGCAGTACAGCTAAATTCGATTACTAATCTACGGGCTTTCATTTGTCACTACAAACCCCTTCCTTGCTTCAAGTTAGGTGACATTGTTGGATTCGGACATATTTTTTAGAACGTACATCCGTGAATTACGCGAGAATAAAATTCGGTGGTAAGTGTTCAATATAATCTCACTGAAATCCGAGGGTGTGGTTGGAAATCTCCGTCAAGTATGAAATAGTTAATACAAATATGTGAAATCCTAAATTTCAAGACCAAGGATGAGAGAGGGGTCTGACCAAATCTCAAAATTCTTGAATAATAGCTCAAGAAGGATCAAAGAAATCGTTCTGAGACAGTGGGGCTAGTATTGGGCCGGGGAAAGGACTGTAAACCTTCGGAGGTATGAAAAGTAAATTAAAAGAAAGGAATGAAAATAGAAGGAAAGTTAAGGACGAGGAAAAAGTGGTAAGAAAAAGCAATCGTTCTGCCCGGACTCAATGAGAACCACTCGCATTTCATGCTGGGTATCTATGTACATATATCAAACCTTGTAGTTACTATTGCCACATACTGTCGTGAGCGGTGCTAAGAAAAACGTTAAATCTACTACAAATTATTGAACTTTAATTCCTATTTAAATGGAAATAATTTTTCGTAAAAAAAGTATTTTTTACAACAAAAACTTTGATTAGCTCTTAGCACTTGTTAACAACTTTTCCCATAAATGCCCAAATCTCTGCACAGTCAAGAGGGATTCAATGCTTTAAAAAAAAACTTGTTTCATACGTACTGAGTCCCCCCACCATCCTTACAGATTCATATACATACATTCAAACATACACACATACATACAATGAAATACATTATTGACTGACCACCATGACTTGTGGCACTTGTGCCAAGTTGTTTTTTTTTTACTCCCAAATCCACCAGCTGTCCTCCCGCGCATCAACACTTGCACCCTAAATCGCACGGTCACAATCTTTAGGCGTGCGATTTTTTTCGCTTTTATTGCTTTTTGTTTATAAGTCGCTTTGCTTTGTGTTTTGGGGGCGTGTAATAGCCAATGATGCCATAAAACGATTTCGATTTTCAACTTTGTTCAATGTTTTGGCGAATGGTCAATTGGCTGCGTGTCCTTCGGTTTGTGTGGGTAGGTATGTAAATATGTATGAATGGATGGGGATATGTTTGAATATGGGAGTAATTGTTTGAGGAAGTTTATTTTTTAAATAACTGCCATGAAATCGACTAAATAACTTCAGAAGTTCTTAAAGTACACAGTTACAAAGTTTTGCCTTATCTTGAAGGGTGAGGAGAGGAGAGGAGAGGAGAGGAGAGGAGAGGAGAGGAGAGGAGAGGAGAGGAGAGGAGAGGAGAGGAGAGGAGAGGAGAGGAGAGGAGAGGAGAGGAGAGGAGAGGAGAGGAGAGGAGAGGAGAGGAGAGGAGAGGAGAGGAGAGGAGAGGAGAGGAGAGGAGAGGAGAGGAGAGGAGAGGAGAGGAGAGGAGAGGAGAGGAGAGGAGAGGAGAGGAGAGGAGAGGAGAGGAGAGGAGAGGAGAGGAGAGGAGAGGAGAGGAGAGGAGAGGAGAGGAGAGGAGAGGAGAGGAGAGGAGAGGAGAGGAGAGGAGAGGAGAGGAGAGGAGAGGAGAGGAGAGGAGAGGAGAGGAGAGGAGAGGAGAGGAGAGGAGAGGAGAGGAGAGGAGAGGAGAGGAGAGGAGAGGAGAGGAGAGGAGAGGAGAGGAGAGGAGAGGAGAGGAGAGGAGAGGAGAGGAGAGGAGAGGAGAGGAGAGGAGAGGAGAGGAGAGGAGAGGAGAGGAGAGGAGAGGAGAGGAGAGGAGAGGAGAGGAGAGGAGAGGAGAGGAGAGGAGAGGAGAGGAGAGGAGAGGAGAGGAGAGGAGAGGAGAGGAGAGGAGAGGAGAGGAGAGGAGAGGAGAGGAGAGGAGAGGAGAGGAGAGGAGAGGGGAGGGAGAGGAAAAACACTTTTAAAAATTTCTAAAAATCTTAATAGAGCAACTAGGGGGTTCACCCTACCAAATTTTATCATGTTAGCCATTCCGTTAGCGAATTATATAAATTTAGATGATTTTCGATATCGAAAGTGGGCGTGGTTGGAGCGCTATTTTATCCAAAAATTTATCAAGAAATCATAATAGAATGACCAGGGGGATTCGCCTATAAAATTGTATCATCCTAGCCATTTCAGCTACCGAGATATGTCAATGTATGTGATATTCGAAATTTTCGATATCGAAAAAGGGTGCGTGATTATCATCCGATTTCGCCCATTTTTAATAGCAACCTACCTTAGCCAGAAAGTAACCTGTATACAAAATTTCATTCAAATATCCAAATATGGAACTCTATATCTATCTCGATTATTTTGTGCCGTTACGCAGTACCGTTACGTGGTAATACATACCGCAACACGGTTATCTTCACCAGGGGTGAAGTAAATTCATGAATTTCGACCTTCTTTAATTGGAGGAGTACAGCTGGCACTGCTTTAATAGAAGCTTTATATAGAGGCCAGAGCTACGGAGGCCCGAGTTGCCTTCAACTATGAAGCACTGCCCGTTTCTTTCTATAGAGTATTAGATGGTGGTTGGGATGCTGTCCAGCACTGTAACTGTCAGGGAGTTTAACATTCACTGGACTGTCTGCCATAGCTGGGTGTGGCTGATGGTATGGCCCCCTTGGAATTACGCTAGCCACTTGCAGTCTACTTCTGAATAGGTCACATCTCATATAGAAAAATCGCCTCGATCACATTTTACGCGGTTTTGAAATCTTTTGTCGTCCCCAAAAAAATGCTAAAAGTCGTCGAGCCAGAACAGTTTTTCCATTTCAACTTCGAGTCGACAGGACTCTTTAATCAAGCTGGATATTTTTACAAGCTCGCTCAAATCCTATAAAGCCCTTAGCGGTCATTCACTCCGTAAATGAAACCTATGCTTCGACTAATGTATGACTCACTGGCTCACAGCATTCACAGAACAGCTAGAACTAAGTACCATAATGACGGTGATTTTAAGAAACAGCACTTTAGTATAACACTGTTTAGTCCGCAACCGTCTCAACTTAGTGAGCGGAGAACTGTAACAACAATGTCAAGCGGTTGTTTCACGATTTGTAGTGCAGCCAGGTTGCTTATTGGATCTAATGTAGAGCTCAAGACACTGTTCTTTGCTCTATTTTGATGTTATTTACCTCGGGGACAGCGCGTACGTATTTTCTAGGTGATCACACAATAATTCCATGACTGCATTGTCTTTCTCCTCGCGGTTCATGAGGCTCGAGACTCATCCATAAAAGTGCTCAGAGCTTCCACAGCTTCCTCTCCTACGCAGTATCAAAAAAACAGGTCATATTAAATTACTTAAGAAAATAAATTCGATAAAATCTCAAGTTCCTTTAACCAAACACTTCAAATAAACGATTGAACGATAGCCCACAAATTTCTCGCCTGGAAAATATGCCATCGCTCATTGCGCGTTATTAGCCGATGAAAATTACTAAGCATTCATTATCCTTAGACAAATGAGCACAAGCACAAGCCAATACATTTGCAGCTAGCGTCCAGCCAACTTTACACACATACATTTATACCAAGATTCAACCGTTTACAGCTAATCCCCCACTTTACCGGCAGTCAGTGCCACAGACGCCATATGAAAAATTCCAATTCATTTATTTCAAGGGATTTACTTCGTTGAGATATTTGAGATCCGACGCCTTATGGCGCTCGAAGTTCAAGGCTGAACTATGTCAGAAATGAATAAACAACTTATGAATGGAATTTATCAAAACGAAACGCTATCGAGGGCTAGTTGCTGCTTGTAATTTGCCAAAATATGTAGGTATTTATTGTAGCAAGTAGAATAATTGTTGTTAACAAATAAATACATTTGTTAAAAGACAGCTTAAACAGGAAGACTATTAGCCGTCTCCAACCCATGAAGGAGTCGCAATTTAAAGCTTCTCTGAATATGTACTAGAGAAAGGCTTTCCGAGGATGTGCTGAGCTGAGGAAAATACCCACATACATAGGTGGAGGAATCATAATAATCTGAACATCAAAAAGTTTAAACCCCCCATAGACAATTCCTGCAGACTGGCCAGACTTCCAGATCCTTACAACATAGTTTTAGGTATTATTTTTCGGTTTCATTGCGTGATTTTTTTGGGGTAATTTTGGAACAATTTTTAGGGGTTGTTTACGAAATAAACTCGGGCCGTTTTCAATAGTAGTTTTGAGACTGTTTTCCGGATTACTTTGGGACTTCGGGGGATGATCCAAAAATGGTACTAAATCGGTTTAAAAACTATAGGGAAAACACACCAAAAATGTCTCGAAATAATCTCGAAACCATACCCGAAAACCGTCCCGACAGTGATTCCACTAAGGTCCCTACAAAAAGTAAGTCCCTAATAAAAGCAGGTAGGTATTTAGTCCAGACAAAACCCCTATTTTGTCCAGTAATGAACGATAATAAGCAATCGAAAACTTGTTGTTGTTGTTTGTTGTTGTTGTTTTTGTTTGTTGTTGTTGTTGTTAAGACGAAAATAATCCCCGATAACCCAAATTTTAAAAAATTTGCACTGGCAACACGCGGCACATAAATACACAACAACAGCACGAAACACTAGGTAAGCTGACAGATAGGCGTCGCGCTGGTTGGTAAAATCTGATTTTCGATAGCTAGATGTCGCCGACGTAGGTAAGAGTATGATGCAATAATAACCAAAGTAGTAATTCTCAATGGTGTTAATCATCAATTTTGTGTGTATCAGGGTAAAATTTGGATCTGATTAAAGAAGATTTATTGGAGATAATCTCCGTGTGTGTATCCATAGCATTACTTAAAATTAAAGATCTACTTCGAATAATTAGATATGTAACTCGGCCGATTCTGAAGTTATCGGGTCTACTAGTAAACAATATAACTATTTGCCCATATGGGCAGGGTTGCCACTTGGATTTTTTTCCCTACCAAAACCCAACCAAAATGGCCTTCATCCTACCAATATTTTTTCACAGCCTTAACATTTTTTAAGAGTTTTGTCCCTCGTCCCCAAACCTTATACCTATCCCGGTTTTATAAAATCATGTTCTACGGATCATTTTAAGCTACTTAGCTGTGTAACAGTAAAAATTCCTCTTAACGGGGTATATGGAATTAGGGGGGAAGTCCCTTTTCAATTATGAAACTTTTAAACTAATAGTTTCTTTACGAAAGTTTATCAGATAGAACATTTGCCGAAGTGCGGATTTTGTCCTCCCCTACAAATCAACCCACCCTACTGTGACATTCTCTTTGAGCCTGAGCTCACTCAGATTTAAAAAGTTGCAGTTTGGCATTAAAGTAGGTTCATACTCTTTGCCAGTTTTAGCGATAACTGGCGCCAATTGGAAACCCCAAAGGGAGGTCAAGTCATCCTCACCTGTTTTTTTTTTTCATCTCAGTCAAGATCTCCCGCTTCGTCTGCTGCCCAATTCGGGTGACGATAGGAAAGCCTTCTGGGCTGGAGTTTATTTGTCCATTCCATAGTAAAGTTCGAACAGCTCATCGTCAAGTCTCCTTCGATATTCGCTGTTGGCATCACAGGAAGGGCCATAAATCTTCAGGTCAACTTTTCTCTCAAATACTCCAAGAGCCATTTAATCTTCCTCTGACACTGTCAATGATTCCGAGCCATACATCAATCCAATGACAAAAACAAAAACATGATAAGAAGTTCTGAATTAAAACCGCCCAAACATCTTTGCTATGGAAACCCCTTCGTCTTCGCTAAAGAATGACACTTGACCGTGAAGAACTTGACTTTGCAGCAAGTAATGTTATTTCAAAGAAGGTAAAAACCTACCAAAATTCAAATCGTCCTACCAGCCTACCAACACGGAAAAAACCGACCAGGTTTGGTAGGAAAAACCCACATATGACCACCCTGCATATGGCTATAGTTTTGCCAAAGAGGCTTGAAAATAATAAATTGTGAATTTGCTCTTATTGCCACATATTTTTTGATTCACCTTCTGTCGTACTTATCACGCTTACCTCGTAGAAAACTAAAACATCGGCTAAAAAGTTTCAGCAGCGTTCAAACTGTAAAACCCCTATTTTTAGTCAACACTTTCACCCAGTAAATTTTGGATTTTTTGCACTCTGTGAAAGAGTTCACATATAGGTGGCGCGCTAACTGGCTAATTCGGATTTGATACAAAATATAAACAAGAGATGTCACAATCGGCAGCAAAGTTCATATTAAGCTAAAGGGTGTATCACACGATACAAATGAATGAATGAATATTGGTGGAAACAGTCTTCCAGCGGTAGCGGGATCTTTTAAAACTCGCCCAGTCGGGCGTAACCTTTTCGACCCTTTTTTTGATTAATAATTAAAGTTATTATGTAATTATAAAACTACATTTAATAGAAGAGGTTATTTTTGGTAATTTTATGTATTAGGAAAACCATAATAAGATTATACCTTACGTTTTACCGATCGTACATTTTTCCTTCGGTTTTCGTAACCGAAAACAGTCCGGAAACTTTACTGCTGGGCTGGATTTACTGTTGGTTAGTTTTTTCATCATTTTTTGTATCCGAAAACGGTCCGGAAACTATACTGATATAAATGATGATCCCAAAAATATCAGAAATCATATCAGAAACGTGTAAAAAACACAACAAATCATGATAGAATGCGTCGGTTTTAGGAAGGTTTTTTGTACTTTTACAGACATACGTTTCGTTCGTTAAATGAAGCATGAAAACGGAAAAATATACAGTTTTGCCGGATTCTTTCCCATTTTTAGATGCTTTTACGGACATTTTGCTGGCTGGGTTCCCAGGATTTTATCGGCTTCTGGTTAGCCGGGTCGTGTGACCGTTTGAAGGTTAGGGAAAAGAAGATAATTCGACTATGTACCCACCTGCGGAAGAATTATTTCAAGCCACTTATTGTGATTTAATTTTAGTTTTGGGCTTCCAAATTTATTCACTTTTCAAAGCTTTTGCAGAATTCAAAAATGAAAATACATTTCGTTTGTTTATAAGCAGAATGTGCTTATTGTAAAAACTGTTTGTTATTTTTATGAGAAATCTGAAACAAATTTAACTATGTAATTTATGAAATCTTAAATGTAGACCCAAAAATTATGTCGTAGGTAAGTTATACATTATTCCTGCAATAAAATTTATAAAATTGAGTTCATCGGCGGCGTTGCGCCCATTTTCAAAAATTTATAAAAAAGTTAAATGGATTTTCACTCTATGCACCAAATTTGGTCATCCCTGCAAATGATTATGTGTTCCAATTTTTTGATACTGGAGTACTCCAATAGTAATCCTTTGTATACCTCATCGGACCACCTTCAGCTTTTTGAAAGACGATCATTGCTCGTGGCTTATCGACGAAAATCACTAAACTATCGCTCTGACAGTATATAATTCAAGGAGTAACAAAATTGGAGTACATTACAAAGTACTCTGACTATAGGGACTCCATGGAATAGCAGAAACAAAACGAAGGTTGGAGTAGGTGGTCCAGTCCAAGGACATTGCAAGGTTAATTGGAGCACATTTTTTATATGAAAAAAGATTACATTTGGAGTACTCTCGATTTTCGGAGGGATTGTGTATTATTTCATCTATATATATATGTATATAAAATTCTAACTCGAAATTTTGTAAAAGCTAAACAGCCCGATTTTTTCAATCAAATTTTTAAATATCATCCGGTCACAATAGGACACAAGAACCTTTTTTTAATAAAAACCCTGCTAGACATGCATTACATCACACGCCAGTTTTTCCATATTGCCTTTCAGAAGCTGATGGTAGGAATGGGGATAGGGATGGGGATAAAGATAGGGTAGGGATTGAGATAGATATAAGGTTCGGGTTAGAGAACCATGCAGGGAAATAAACTTGTGACCGGACAACGTCTGTCGGGTCAGCTAGTTCGATATACATATATTGGTATAAAAAAGTGGCATGACTATGGCCGTGTTTTTTTTACGCGCATATGCGTTTGCGCTTAAATTTTGTATGGAAAATAAAGGTTGAGCGCTTATCTCTCCATACAAAATCAAAGCGCAAACGCATATGCGTGTAAATATAAACACGGCTTATCCTATGATTTTGGCCATCTTGTATACCTAGCATTAAAAAATTGTTTCTAAGCAAAAACGAACAAATTTATTATCTGATATCCAAAATTTGTTATCTCTAATTTCAATTTATCTTTCCATGTAATAAAATTATTTAACATTTTTTAACAACAACCCACAGTTTCTTCATCTAAAATTTGGTACCTATACAGTTTGGGGAAGCATTGATTTCTTTAGCGGTATATACCATAAATTTTTTCGGTACCTGAAATTATTCCTTCTACCGTACCATACTTACACAGCACTGTTGTGCACTTCAGGAGAGTCAAACTGAAATGAGTATTTTTTACTTCACTCTCTCTTTGTCAACAGCAGAAAAACAATGAACGACGTCAACGCCAGCAAGCATCACCTTCGCTGCTTTCCCTCATTGCATGCAGCGCAGTTAATAGCAGCGCCACCAACAGCTGAGCAGCGACCAATTTGAAAAAATTGTGATGTGATTTTTTTTTGCTGCTAGCGACAGTCAAGTTTTTGCTTTGACAGCGAACGGACACGGTTTTTTACATATAGTAGGTGTGTAAATTGTGTAGTCTAGCTGTGCGTGTATGTGGTGCTGTAAAAAAAAAAATCAGAATTACAGCAACATACAAAAAAATTGTAAATGAAAACAGTCTACTACCTACTTAGAAAAAAAATATAAATTGCGAATGCACATAAATTCACGTACATGCAAACAAACATGTGTTGTATGCATTTTTCGCACGTGTTTTTTTGGCAAATTAGTAGAAGAGCAAAAAAAATTACAAATTTGAATTGAATTTTTTTTTATTGAATTCTGTATTTTTGGTAGTGCAGTGCAAATAAGCGCGGCCATTTTTTCTTTGCCTAGTTTTTGTGGCTACTTGAGTGTGTACCGTACACAGTGTACGTGCTTTGTTGTTTTTTGTTGTATGTCGTGTTTTATATGCGACGGTGTGCCGAAAATTCAAAGAATAAAAAGTAATTGTAGAAGCAAAGTAAGAGAAAATTGAATTGGAGAACTAGGAGTAAAAAAATTACACCAGCACTCTTTTTTTTTGTATTCTTTGCGTTGCATACTTCTGGGTATGTTTGTGCAAGCGCGCATTTGTGTAGGCGTTGAATTTCATAGAAAGTGGAGTGGGAGCGCTGAGGTGAGCTTAGCAGCCACCAACTACATTTTTTTTCGCTTTGCCAATACTGCAAAGGTGCGCAAAAACTGACGCGACAAAAAAAAAAAAACCAATAAAAAGTCGTAGGTACAACAACGCTAGAGCGATGCAAAAAAACATAACTGTTTAACTAGTGCCAATTGTGTGTATTAGACTGCTTTTATCCATACTTATTCACAAATTTTAGATTTTTTTAAGACGTCATAAGCGCAAATAGCTAAAAAATAACCAACAAGTAATCAAATAAAAAGTCGGCTTGCGTTTGTTTGCTGAAGCCTTGTGAAAAATATTAAAAAAAAAAATTGTTTCTCGAAAAAGTACTTGTGTGATAAAATTACTAAACGGCGCTATTACATGAACCGCTAAGCAACACGTGCTTTTATCAATCAAATAGTGACGCTCAAATCATAAACTGTGTAGTTTAAAAGGCGTGTGGCGCTGCAACTAATAATACAGCAAGGAGTTTTGTGGTAAGTATCTACAATGTAATCAAAATCGTCAATTTGTGAATATTTCAACAAAAGTAGAGATTTAGCACTACTCCGCTATCCATGATTTCAAAATTACCGGATAATTAAAATTAGCTGATGTGTTATGGCTGCGGAGGATGGGACCGTGTGTAGAAGTCCACGCAAGTGGGAAAAGTTTTTGACCGCCATTCAACTGGGAATGGCCAGAGCGATTGTTCTATGTGTGGTCCAAGCAGCTCGCTACGTCCGCGTCGTATCCTTTGGATAGCCACTGAATATCCGTCCGGTGGTGAACTGATATGAGAAGGCGACAACCTGACAAGGCCACTCCGGCATAATCAGTTTAAGGGCTTGCCAGGGGCTTTGTTGTTGTTAACAGGAAAAACACTCCCCGAAGATTTTGGGAAATTGACAGTCCTTGGCCGGATATGAACCCGGTACGCTGCGGTTCTCCCTTGCGTTACTGCCCGACTGTCGTGGTAGCGATTTGGTATGACCAGTGGAACCTTCTAGGGCATGCCATCCCTCTATCCGTGAGGAAGGAGAAGATGGGTAATGAGAGGTGAGAGGCATCATATACGTAGATCATCATCGAGTTATCATTATCCTACGACCGGTATGCCTACCTCGGGAATATTCTAAACCCCTAACCCGCAGGGGATTTCACCAGCAGCGTCTGTCATCATGAGTTGCGGCTGCAAGCGGGCGTCTGTCTTGGATCAAGCGGTTCGCTATATAAATGATTAACTTAAATCCAACTCCCCGAGAAACGGGATGTGCGTAGGGTTTGGGACCCACCACATAAAAAAATCCAATTAGATCCAACATTAGACGACCAAAGTCTCTTAAATGGTTAAAGGCTATTTTAACTAAGTATGGCTGCGTAAATGCTTTGATCTTGGTTTGTCTCCCGATTAAAAAGTTGTGGGAGATTGTGAATTTGAAGCTTTAACGGAAAATTGTAGATCAATGAAGCACGGTTTGAAGCGGTTGCGAGCAGTATAATAATCCTAAGCCCAACTCCAGGCACTGTGAAACCTGGTAACAGCACAGAGAAAATTGCAGAGCAATTTGATAGATTTGATGTCATAGACTGGCCCGATCAATCTTCCGATTGAGAACTTGTAAGAGGTTTATATTGGAACGATTTTTCGTCATCCCTTGCCAATTTTTCCAATATACATCTAGTATCCACGCTGTCGGAAAAACACAAAACCAAATTAACTTGTAAGAGAACAAAGAAGCACTCAAAATAGTACAACATATCGGCAGAAGTTTTTAATAGCTTGATTTCTTCTACATATCACAAAGAGACATGATTATGTTATAAAAAAATGCACAAAACTGGAAAATAAGAATTTTCAGTACTAAGAGGACTGCGTTTGTTTAGACTAATTTAGTTTTGAATTCCCAGGTCTTACTCCAGATTTCTTTCTAACCCGCATGTCCATCAAGTTGTATTTTAAACATGTTCGAAGGGAATTTTGAATAGTGTAACAGATTTCGTCAGTTACATACTGTATTATAACGAAGGAGAAAACTACCATTTCAGAATTATTGTCTACAAAATATTTTAAATTGGCATACGCGCACTCGATAACGTGGACCTAATGAAAACCAAGGCAGTTCACGATAACAAATGTGTTCACGTTTTAGAATGCCTAAAAGTTCAGATTTTATTTGTGCTGTAATTGCGAAAGCAAATGGCCGTAATTTCCAAAGGCGCCTGTATTTTGAAGTAATAATTTTTGTCCATTTATTTATACCTGGTTGGAATTGTTACCATTCTGTAAGACCTCACATTTACGCTTCCGTAGGAAAAATTTGTTGCTGGAAACACTTTCAAGTCTCCTTGCAGTTTATTTTTAGTTTCAAATAAAGGCTTATCCCTACATTATTATTTTTAACTGCTCCGATATTCAATCCAAGTTTTATGGAGTTTACGCAATGGTGATTACGCATAATGTGCTCAAGAATTAGGGTTTGTTGATATCTTCTTACGAATGATTTGTTTTAACTGCGATTTCCGCGGAAGATTAAACTTTCAAACTCACTAAACTTTTAACAGTTTAACTTTCTTAGTTTCCTAGTAGGCTGGAGGTAAGTTGGTGGCACTTTATACATATATTCTTAAAAAAAAAAATAGTAAGGGATTTTAATAGAAAGTATTACGGCCTTATGCCGTGGCATCGCTTGTACTGCTTTGTACAAGTTTGGTTTGGCCCGCTGTTTCTATGAAGATCATTAAGTCACCGCTAATCAATCTCAACGAATTCGCAATAATAATCAGCAGTTTGCGATCTACCTAGCTTGTATACTTATATGAATGTACTTATGTTTATTATTACTTCCATACCTTCGTATGCCACGAAATAAATACAAAAATAGAAGCTCATAAACCACAGCGAACTTGGCGCCACCGCGTGTTTTCATTCATTTTCGCACTCGTATTTTACTGTATTTCTTTTTTTCATATAGATTTGCCTCTTTTACATCTACAGAAGATACGGTAACGCAAACTTTCATATAAGCACGTAAATGCCTCCCCGCCCACCCACTAACCTTCCATCATCATTCAAATGTACGTCCGCCCTTCGCTTTCTTTGCAAACATTCGTCATTTATAAGTTACACTTTGCAACAAATGAAAACATAAAAGTAATTCTTTGAAATTCTGCAAGGGCGGAAGTCGTGAAAACTTCCCTAAATTATGTGTGGAAAACTTTATCGTATAAGTTGTTTTAATTTATGCCTGTCGTAAGACCCGAATGTTTGTTGGAGTCAAACAAAGCAGTCGGTCAAATTACGAAAAGTAATAACGTGGTTTCTCATTTTGATATCATATGCACTTTTTTTTTCAAAGTAACTATCATAGACCCCCCTTGACATGACCTTGTCGTAGGATTGGACCACCGAATCCAATTAGGAGTACTCCATGGAATACCCACACAAGAATATTTTCCAAAAAAAGGTCCAACTAGACTACTCCAGTTGGAGTAGAAAGCGTAGCGAGAGAGAAACACTTGCTCCAAATCTCGCTTTACATTGGAGTACTCTATGGATTAATTACTACTTGTATACAGGTGGTCTAATCCTAGGACATCGCCATGTTAATTGGAGCAGTTTTTTTTTGTATGAAATTGGACTACATTGGGATATTCCTGTATTGGATGCTCTACAGAGTATTGTTAGAGTACTTTGCCGTTTTTGCAGGGAAGTAAAATATTCCTTAATTAATAGACTTTTCAATTCCTTAAATTGAGGAAAAAGTCTTTAAATAAAGGAAGCCATGTCTTTGGAGTCAAGTAAGGAAAATGTGTCCTTGAAATAAAGAAACTCTTTCCATAGTGTAGAATAAATGGTCCGTCAGACGCTTCGCTTCTGCAGGCCGACTTGTATAATATATGATAATCTCTACATATAATAAAATTGTAACAGATCGATGTCTGTACATGGCAGATATCAACAAAAAATTGATTGGGGGAAGGATTATTAAGCGATTAGAATCCAAATCAACCATTGTGGTCGTAACACTCTAAAAGTACTGAATGGAATTGAATCGTTGGATTGCTAGACGCTCAACTTAAAGTTTAAGATATTAGTTTTTGCGATATCGCAATGGGTTTTGGGGTTATCGCCCAATATGTGGACCAGCGGTGACCAAAAATGTCTTAGTACAATATGGGTGTCAAACGAAAGGTGTCAATGAGTGCTTTAATATGCGATGTGATTCATTGAAATATCTGAAATGGTTTGGGAGATATCTTGAAATTTCGATTGCTCGACCGGTTTCGGAGGTATCGACGAATATTTCCACAAAAATGTGTTAGTACATTATGGGTATCAAACAAAAGGTGTTTATGAATACCGTCATAAACCGTTTGATTAATTTCAATACCTAAGCTACCCCGGAGATATCTCATAAAATTTGGGGTAATTTTTTATTAAACTTAAAGCTTTATCAGTCCGATGGAAACATTTTTTGTTACCGAAATTTGGGTTTATCGAGAAGACAAACTTTAAAGCTTACATGACAACACGACCCTTAAGTGCTGAACTCCAGTCTTTTTGTTGGATTTTATTCTTTGCTAACCCAGCTGCAAAAAAAAAAACAGAAATTATACGCATACGAAGTCGCAGGGCACCAGCTAGTAAGTTTATATAAATCTAATAAATTAGTATTTTTTATATCTCAGTGGTTGCCTATTGGACTGTCCAGAGCTCCTCTAGAAAATTTCTCAATGGGCTTTCTAAATTTATTGGTCTTTCCGAACGTTTTTATTTGTACAGTACCTTCAACGCCATTTTTCGTCCATGAAGAAGTCAATAAACACTGGAACACGCTTATTGTTGATTTCTCTCAGTCTAGGCATATGTTCTGCTGCTTTAAAGTAGTCACTCTTGGATACAAGTTTCTAACCCCGGCCTTTTTCAAAATATCCACAACTTGTTGGAATGCTTTGTAGATTTATTCGTATTTCCGAACCTTTTATAGCCTTAATTTCTCGTTCCTGAAAGAATCAATAAAGTCTGGAGCAGTTTATTGATTTTTTTCGTCTGGTGATATGTTGTGCTCCTTAAATAAATCACCCCTGGACACAACTCCTTAGTCCTGACTTTGTTCAAAATACCTCCAACTGGTTTGAATGCAGTTCTCACCATCTCCAATTATTTTTTTTAAATATGTTGCATTGTGTTATGGCATTTTCTCATTTTTTTTTTTGCTTTTTCTTTGTAACACATTTTCGTTTTGCATAATTTCATTCGTTTTGTGCGCTTCATTCAATTTTCTTCTTACCATTTTTTGTACCCACATTATTTCTATTCTTTTTTCTCCATGTTTACGGACATTTTCTTTTTTTTTCGTATCAGCTTGCGTCCACCAATTTGATGGCTTGGTTTTTTTGTTCGGTCATCGTCATTCACACAATCGTGCGCTCTCTCACAGTCGCTGTCCACTCGATGCTCCCGCGCACGTCGACTGCGAGCAGCGAAGTCTCACCGCTGACTGTGCTGCCTACGTTCGGTTAATGTTTTGTTTACATGTGTTTGCCGTTTAAAGCGCGCAATTCTATTTTATTGACTCATTTCGTGTGTTTTTGTTGCCTCTGTCCATTTTTTTGCTCTGCTGGTGTGCAACAATGCAGTGAATTGAAATCTGGCGTTGCTGCCGAAAAGTTTTTGTATGTACATAGGTACGCTACTGCAGCGTTTTTTTCGTGTGTATACCATTTTTTATGAGTCGTGTGGCTTTCAGTGAAGTGTTTTTTTTTGGTAGGTAGCGTGTTGTTTTTGGCTTCGTTGTAGTTTTTTTGCTCTTTCGTTCTTATGAGCAAATAATAAATAGCAATGTTGTCTTTTCGTGCCCACATTTCTTTTTTATGTTCTTTTGCCTATGTTTTTTTTCTGTATACAGCGTTTGCAGAAGAAGGAAAAAAATTATTTAAAGCGTTGAAGTAATGATTTAATTTTGTTGATGATTTACGACATTTTTGTTATACCCAGCTGTACTTGTACACAGGGTATTATAACTTTGTTAGGATAACGGTTGGTTGTACAGGTATAAAGGAATCGAGATAGATATAGACTTCCATATATCAATATGATCAGGATCGAAAAAAAATTTGATTGAGCCATGTCCGTCCGTCCGTCTGTCCGTTAACACGATAACTTGAGCAAATAATGAGATATCTTCACCAAATTTGGCATGCGTACTTATTTGGGTTCAGAATAGATTGCTATTGAAAATGGGTAAAGTCGGACCATAACCACGCCCCTTTTTCGATATCGAAAATTTCGAAAAACGTATAAAATGGGTTAATTCAATATTAGAAGCAGCTACAATGATAAAATTTGCAATATGTATTGATTTAGATGTTCCAAGGCCGATTTTATAAACATTTTTGAAAAGGGGGCGTGGTACCGCCCACGTATATTTGAAGAAATTTTAAAATTTTGACTCTTAATAACTTCAGAACAGTTTATGCTAGTATAACGAAATTTCGTAGAGGACATACTATTGTTGTGGTAAATTCAGCTATAGAAAATAAACGAAATCGCTTCGCGACCACGCCTACTTTTTCATAAAAGTTATATTGAAAGGAGGTGGAAATATTGAAAAGTCCATATCTAATTAACTGAATTCGCTATAATAATATAATTTGGTACATACATCAACTTTCATATTCTTTACATAATTTTTTCAAAATTTTGGAAAGTGGGCGTGGCACCGCCCACTTATGAGTCAAGCAATTTTTAAATTCGACTGCTAACAACTTCAGAATGGTGTGAGATAGATTTACGAAACTAGGTACCAGGCATGTTATGTTTATGTAGAGTACTACCACAGAAAATAAGAAAAATCGGTGAACGATCACGCCCACTTTATGTGCACAGCTGGGTATGTAATGTTCGGTTTCACCCGAACTTAGACTTCCTTACTTGTTTTATATTTGCTTGATGTTGAGTGGCCGGTTTTTAATACGTTTGAGCAAGAGGAACTTGGCGGCTTTTAGGGTTGTTTAGTTTTTTGCTGTATCGGAATATGGAACTTGATGGTTTCAATAAACTTCGTATTATCTTTTTATTAATTTCACTGCAGTATCGTGAGCCGCGATTAATCTCTTAGATTTATTGATAGCTACTAATCACTAATTTGTATAAGCAGATACAAGAGACCAGGCCCGTACAGATAGAAAGAGGACTATTTGAAAGAATGTGAAAAGTTCAACACATACGAACAAATCAGAAGTGGAATAACATATACCATCGAGCTAAATGCTTAACATTCCGATAAGTGACGGTCGTTGGACCTATCAGAAATCTTACTCACCCCTGAATTCTGTAAGCTGTCTCTAGTCCCTAATAGAGACAAAAGTCACTAATAGTTTGTTCATATCAAACCACAAACGAGAAATCTCAAATTTTGTTACTTGAGATGAGACAAACTTACAGAATTCGGGAGTAAACGGTAGTTTTGTGAGGTTCGAAAAAAAACAAGAGCTAACTTTTGAATTCTAACTACGGATTCGTGTTCAGCAACGTTGACCTGCCTCCTCCGTGGAACATTCCACTTTTTTTCTGGGGCTGTGTAATAGCAACAAAGCATGGTTAAAATGATACATTGCTCTTAAATAATTTATTTCCGGATAGTTATTGCCCGTTGATTCACTTCGCCGATTTTGGCACTGCCACCGGTTAGCTACCCTATTCCCGACATGGACTGCGTAGATAAATGTGATATTTTACGTCCTCGTTGTTGTTTTAATAACAGTTTTTCGATCTGTTTATGGCGTGTCCACTTCCGGATGCTGATTAAAAAGAGTTATACTGAATTAACAGCTGTAACCCAAGTCATTTGTGTCTTAGTAACCACGCCTCTGTTAGCAGTCGTAATTATGAAATAGTAAAAGGCTTCTTTTACCTGTAAACCAGCATTAATATTAACGACAATGTAAGCCTGGACATCTTATGAAGATTAACTCGTGAAAACCTGTTACCGGGAGCTGAGTAGACAATTGGGAAGTAGCGTCCTCTCTCGACGAACAAAAATAACACTATAAGTCACTTATTCAGCCCGTCCTGCTACATATATGGCGCAGAAGAATGGACGCTGACATTATCTAATGAGACGGCTCTAGGAGTATTCCCATTAAAGGTTCTTTTAAAGGTTTATGGACCCCTACGCGTTGGCGACGACGAGGATCACAGAAGATTTAATGATGACCTGTATAAGCTTAACGCAAATGTCGGCATAGTTCAACGAAATAAAACTCATCTGGATTGGAATTTAAGTGTGCTCTGCCCAATCCACAAGAGAGGAGATCCCGCTAGCCGCACCAACTACCGCGGAATCAGTCTTCTTAATACCGCATATAAGGTTATTTCTACCGTATTGTGTGAAAGGCTGAAGCCCATCGTAGACAAACTGATCGGACCTTACCAGTGTGGCTTTAGACCTGGTAAGTCTACCATCGACCAGATTTTCACGATACGCCAAATCCTGGAAAAGACCCCTGATAAAAGAATCGATACACACCATCTCTTTGTCGATTTTAAAGTCGCTTTTGACAGCGCAAAAAGGAGTTGATGTATGCCGCCATGTCTGAATTTGACTTCCCTGCAAAGCTTATACGGCTTTGCCAAATGACGTTGAGCAATACCAACAGCTCCGTCAGAATCGGGAAGGACCTCTCTGAGCCATTTGAAACCAAACGAGGCTTCGACAAGCCGACTCCCTTTCGAGCGATTTCTTCAACCTGATGCTAGAAAAGATAATTCGAGCAGGAGAGCTAAGCCGCAATGGTACAATCTTTTACAAGACCGTGCAATTGCTGGCGTATGCCGATAATATTGATATCTTTGTCCTTAACAAGCGCGCCGGAGGCGCTGTCTTCTTGACTGGATAAGGAAGCGAAAAAAGTTGGTCTTGCGGTGAAGGAAAACAAGACAAAGAAAGAATCGGCGCACCTGCGCCTTGGCATCCAAGTCACCGTTGATAGCTACAAATTTGAAATGTCGAGGGACTTCGTCTATTTGTGAACCAGCATTAACACCGAAAACAATATCAGTCTAGAAATCCAACGGAGAATCACTCTTGCCAACAAGTGTAACTTCAGGCAATTGAGAAGAAAGTCCTCTCTCGACAAACAAAGATCACGCTCTATAAGTCTCTCATCAAACCAGTCCTGATAACGGCTCGGAATCATGGACAGTGCCAAGAGAACATGAGATGGCATTTGGATTATTTGAGAGAAAAGTTCTCCGGAAGATGTATGGTCCTTCCCGTGATGCCAACGGCGAGTATCGAAGGAACTTTAACGATGAGCTTTACGAGATTTACGCAGACCTAAGCACAGTTCAGCGGATTAAAGCCCAAAGGCTCCGCTGGTTGGGACATGTTATGCGAATGGACAAAGAAGCTCCAGCACAGAAGGCTTTCCTATCGACACCCGAATTCGGCAGAGGGAGTGGCCTCGACTGAGATGGAAACAACAAATCTAGGATGACTTGAACTCCCTTGGGGTTTCCAATTATCGCTAAAAAGGAATGACTGACGTGCTTTGATACGAAACGGCCAAAATTGCCTAGGCGGTTAAGCGTCAATATATGACGCTTCGCTGGCTAGGCCACGTTGTCCGAATGAACGAAGAAGCTCCGCCCAGAAGAGATTCTTAGCTTCAACCGCCGATAGAAGCAAATGAAGAGGGAGACCACCAATCTGAAGGAAGTACCAAGTATGTAGACACAGATCTGTGACCCCGCGGTGTCTCCAATTGACGCAAGTTGGCCCAGCGAATAAACGACTGGCGAGCTATGTTGGATGGTCAAAATTGCCTCGACATAGTTACATGGCCATTTAAAGTGCAGTAAAGTACATACCTAAGTTGAATAAAGTTTGGGGCCTGCCAGAACTCAGATCGGGCTAGTGATAGGGATAGGGGAAAAGAAATAAAGATAAATAGAATCAAATGGAAGAAAGGATAAATGGACAAAGAAACAGTAAATTTTCTCAGATGCAGGACAACTTCTGCCGGGCCCTCTAGTACGTACATATATAAAAAGTCTTCCCATTAGCTCGGTAATAGCTGGCATAACACTTCTCAGACCCCTTTTTTATCACCGCTCATATTTTTTTGATTTATTGTGGCAATTGACAGACGCCTCGCGTTAATTGCTAATAATTTATAATGGTTGCAAAAAAAAAAATGAATGAATAGATAAATAAACACCCAAATATAGCTACATACATACATTTATACACACTGTATAGGAAAAATATGCCAAAAAACGCATTCAATAGGTATTGACAGCAAGCAACCCTATTTGCCAAACGTGCGCGCGCTTTATCCATTCATACAGTTATTATTTCGTGTTCATAATTTTTTTTTTTTTTTTGTGACTGCTTTCTTTTATATTTTCTGTATCAACTCAGTTTTTATGATTGCAATAAAGAAATAATAGAAAGAAAACAAAAAAAAATAGAACATTGCGGGCGCACGTCAAAAAGTCATGCCAAGTAAATGGGCTCGTTGGCAATACGCCGTTTTTTGGCATGCGACCAAACTTGAGCGGTTGACCGGAAAAATCGCTTTAGGGGGTAGGGTGACGTGATTGCTTTTGAAGTGCAGTTAGTTAAGTGAGCATTTACAATCTACTCTAGGTTGAAATTATAAACATATTCAGTTCTATTTCCAATTCACTTAACCGTTTGAAATGTATACATACAACAAAACCCCCTTGTCTCTACGTTGCTGCATCGCTTGCATGTTGCGTACACCACCGCACCGCATCTGCCGGTTGCACAAAATATATGCGCCAAATGCTGACTATTGGCAACACTGCTCTTTGCGTTATTAGGTTATTTTTGCATACTGCGAAAAAAGTGGAGGATGTACCATTCATTGCTTGGTCAATTTACATACGCACGGTTGCATTTTTTGTTACGCATTTATTTTTTTTAATTTGGTTCGAGGGTTAAATGAGTGAATGGGTAGTTATTTGTGTAGAAGTGTGAAAGCAAATATTCACTTCTTGGCACTTTACTTTATGAAGCGCAACAGTTCAGCGATTCAAAAGAGATTTGGAACGTGTGGAGCTGGCTCCGCAAAGGTTAGTGATGTGCGGTTAGATGGTGCATCTTTAATTTCTCAATTTTCTACCTTTCCCATGCCATTGCCATTGTTTATTGCATCCCTGTCTGATTTTGCAATCAACTAAAATGCAGTAATGAGCTTAACTTCGTTAAAGTCTAATGTTAGGACCGCTGACTCCCGATCGACTTCAAATTAGATAATTTTTTCGAAAGTTCCCAAGTTTCAGTATTTTTTGGGTAAAAAAGTATCTATGCATACATGAGTCTCAAACTCCGAGCATAGATGATTGAACCGAGTATTTGGGTTTTTTTTTTTGCTTCTCCCTCGAAACACATTTCGAAGTAGCCCAATCTGCGCCGAATGTTTATCCGGGATTACTATCTTAATAGCTTATTTTCACTATTTGTTAAAGGGTAAAAACAGCAAATGCAAAAAATAATTTCCTCCAACTCCCTAAAAAGTTTTAATTTATGATGAGAAAAAATATTTGAATTGTTATAGGAAAAAACTTGGCAAAACAGTAGGTCACGCGTGCCGCGCACATGCAACAGTGTTTCTTCTATTTTTTTTTTTGATTGCCACACCGATTCTGAGCGCATCTCGCTCTCTTTTTACAGTGATGTGGATTTTGAAGCTGTACCGTACCGTTTACAATTGAGAGAATAGATACAACTTTTAATGGAAAAGTGTAGTAGATATTTAGTGAAATAATCATATTTGTTTTTTAGTTGCAGATAAAAAAAAACTTGTTAGGCCTAAAAAATAATTATACAAACAATTTGAGAAAGACTTGATCTAATATAAGGTTCTAGTGAGTGCTGTGCAAAAATCATTGAATCATGTGTTCCAATTTTGGGATATTGGAGTACTGCAATTCTAATCCTTTGAAATGCCTCAGCGGATCACCTTCACCTTAATGAAAGCCGATCATTGTTCGTGCTTTATCGACGAAAATCACAACAGGATCGCTGTGAAAGAAGATACTCCAAGGAGTAACAACATTGGAGTACATTGTAAAGTACTCTGACTGTAGGTACTCCTTGGAGTACCAGAAACAACACGAAGGTTGGAATAGGTCTTAGGAAATCGTAATTTTAATTGGACCACAATTTTTATATGGAAAAGGATTACATTTGGAGTACTCTTTAGATATCGAACTGAGTACTCTCTATTTTTGCAGGGTGGGGCCTTAGACCTACAGTTCCAATTAATCCAATAAAAAACGCTGACTTCTTACTAAGGTGGTCCAAGTAAACATGAGAAAAGTTGTATATTCGCTAAAACTTTAGAACATAGGACGACATTTGCTTTACTTCGAGGAAAATATTAATGCGTTAACATAGCAAGTGCTCCCTTCGTGCCGACCACTGCTTTAGAACCTTCTCATTTAATTGCTGGGCATATGTACTTAATGTGCTTTAAATTTCAAATTTGAGGAAACGAAACGGATGTTCATCGAGGTTTGATTTTTTGTTCAATTCTGACTATATCTTTGTATATCAATTGGTATAAAAAATTTGTTCGAAAATATGTCTGTAAGCTTTAGTAATTTTTGACGAGTTTAAGTATTTATTTTCTTTCATATACAAAAATTCCGTTCCTAAACTCAAATAAACGAAAATCCACAAAACCCCAAAGTAAAAAAAATGTCAAAAATCATCAAAATGTCTCAGGAACCTGAGATTGACACAAAAATGTGTTAAGACAGAATGGGCTATAAAACTACATACTCCAGTTCTAAAAACTATTGGAAAAAAAAATTTGGAAATCGGTCGAATTTTCGGAGAACTAGTTTTAGATTTGCCTTGAGCACTCTTACACTAATACTAAAACGCCGAAACTTTGCACAGATAATTCGATTAGTTAGGATAACAAAATAATAAAGCAGCTCGTGGCAAAATCCCCCTAAGAATAATTTTAACGAAAAACAAGTAAGGAAGTCTAAGCCTGGGTAAAATTTTTGTTTTTTGCTTCTCCTGTAAAACCTTTTTTGTGTCAGTTAGAGCCTTTGTGAATTAAGGTAACGATATTCCGTATTCAAATTTCAGTCTTCATAAAAACATCACATCGCCGCGTAAGAACTTAACTTCAAAAAGTTTTCAAAACTATGCGACGGGGATTTATGCGTGGAGGAATTAAATTACGGACGGTTTTCTCATCCATGCTTTAATTTTAACGATCACTTAAAATTAATCGACCACTAAATCTGCTATTTAAATTTTAAAATAACCGGCAACTAAAGGGTACCTAAAAGGTATCCTTTATTTCTGAACTTTGCCAAAGTGCCATCACTGCCTGAAAATACTCTGACATTTCACGAATGTTCTCTCATTTTGTGCATGCTCTCGTACACCAACACCTATCAATCGCTGCTGACGCCGGCGTTACGCCGCTGAAATCGGCTGCGTCTGCAGAATTTTTTATAGTTGTTTGAATTTTTCATATGCACTTAATTTCGTTTTTGTCGTTTTGCGATATCAGCAAAAAAATATTTACATTCACACATATGTACATATTTATGGATGGGTTTAAGTTTTTTCTTTACAGAATGAATGGTGCATACGAAAATTGTATGGTTGAGTGTTTCGCATCGTTTTTTTTTTTAATCGATTTTCTTTTGTTTGGGTGTTTTTCTGGTTTACTGGTATTCGTATTGAATTTGGTCGCTCCCTGCAAAAAATACGACTGGGCAGGAATGCCACCGAGACTACTAATAAAAGGCACAAATAGTTCCTTTATTTTATGGAACTGATTCTGCTTTTCTTATTAGCAATACCTACTTTCATAATAAAACGAGTATGTACGTACGTGCTATGTATGAGTTTGGCTCTGTCCTGCAAAAAGAGATATTTCCCGGACTATTTACATGGCGATGTTCTAGGAGAGGACCACTTTATGCATCTACGAGTACCTATTCCATCGCTTCTGCATACTCCATGGATCTTGAACTTTCCAAACTAATTCTTTGGATAACTTTTCTCAACGTATTATGTATGTTTTTTTTCTCACTAGATGGCGCTGGAGTCGAGATATTGAGAAAACGCTTGTTTATGGTTGGAAGGAATAACTCTGTTATTTATCCCGCTAGGTGGCGCTAATTATTTACAGTACCAATTTAGAGCTAACTTTACTTACCCAAAATGATCCAAAAACGACCCCAAAAAGATCTTTAAATGTTCCCAGAATGATCCGAAATTAGCCTAAAACGACCCAAAAATGATCCCAAAATGTCCCAAAATTAATCCAAAATAATACCAAAATAGTCCCAAAACGACCGCAAAAAGACCCTCAAATGTTCCCAAAATCCAAAATTGCACCAAAATGATCCAAAAATGACTCCGAAATTATCCGAAAATGACCCCAAAATGGTCCCAAATTAATACAAAATTTAACCCAAAATTATCATAAAGTTATCCCAAAGTGACCCCCAAATGATCCTAAAATGATCCTAAAATATTCCAAATATGATCCCAAAAATATGCAATACAAATACAATACGGTAAACTGGTAACCCTGAGCGGCAACCCTACTTGAAAAAATTTTCGTTGGTATGTCGGCGAAAATACCTTTCATTTCATACCCATATTGGCATATCTCGCTCCACAATTAAAAAAAAATAGATAGGTGGCAACCCTATTAGATAGTCTTAGAATCAATCATAATATCTATATATGAAATTTCATCCAAATCGGTCAAGCTGTTCCCGAGATAGTACCGGATATACAAATATACTTCGGCAATGTGGCAACCCTACTTGAAAATATTTTAGTTGGTTGGTTTAGTTGTGAAATCCAAAAAATTACCGTTTTTCATTTTTTAAAAATAACCCCTAGTAATGCTAACTTGACGGTCAAGTTAGCACTACCACCCTCGAAAACAATTCAATTCGATTCTAAATTTAAAATCATTTGCGCAGATAATTCCCGTTTAATAACCGTAATTAAGTAGTGCTAATGAAAAAAATTGAAAAATTTTTTCTCGATTTTTTTTTTTTTAAATAACCCCTAGTAATGCTAACTTGACGGTCAAGTTAGCACTACCACCCTCGAAAACAATTTAATTCGATTCTAAATTTAAAATCAATTGCGCAGATAATTCCCGTTTAATAACCGTAATTAAGTAGTGCTAATGAAAAAAATCGAAAAATTTTTTTTCTCGATTTTTTTAAAAATAACCCCTAGTAATGCTAACTTGACGGTCAAGTTAGCATTACTAGGGGTTATTTAAAAAAAATGAAAAACGGTAATTTTTTGGATTTCACGGTGTGTTTACGGTTAAAAAGCGGGAATTAATCCCATATAGTAATATTAATTTTTTCAAAGTTGTAGTGCTAACTTGACGGACATACTTTATACAGCTAAAACATATATTTCCCTGAGGTAAAAAGGGCCCTAACTTCAAGTGAGACATCTAGCATTCCATTTGTAAAATGTGAATTTAGTTTTATGCTTAAGTTTCTTAGTGATGCGCTTACAAACATACAGACAGACAAAAAAACTCTAAAAGCTATTGCTGGGATTCTATTAAGTGCAGTTATCTTTACAATTACAAAATCTTTTTTTTTAAATTGAATTGTTTGCTTAAACGACCTACTAATAACCGCTAGTGATAAACAAAAGACTCAAGCAACGAACCTGAGTACAATATTCGAGTTGAGTTCAAAACCCACTCTGGCCTGTTTGGTCAAAGCGGAGCTTGAACCTTTAAGAGGCAACATTAAATAAAATGAAAATAAATAAAATGAATCAAAACAAAATCAAATAAAATAAAATTAAATGAAATGAAATTAAATAAAATAAAACAGTACAAAATCAAAAAAAAAAAATAAAATTAAAATGAAATAAAATAAAATAAAAAAATAAAAACAAGTAAAAGGAAATAATGTAAAATAAAATAAAATAAAAATAAGGAAAGGAAATTACATATGACTCTTACATAAGTCATATATGACTTGTATAATAAAAATAAAATAAATAAAAATAAATAAATTGATATGCAAGATAACTTTAAATTTCACGAGTACTTGGTGCTCACACCTTTTTTTGCTGCATAATAAGTAATTCGAGTAAAGAAAAATCGCTTTCGTATTGGCCAACTGACCTCCAATTGATATAATATTTTTGTTTTTCATTTTTAGAAATTAAAATAAATTCTCTCTCATTTCATTCTTAGTGAATTTAACCAACTCGACAATTTTTGCGTAAAGTGCCAACTAACCAATTTTCTTTTTTTTTTACTTTTAGTTGAGCCATCGAAAAGTGCGCTGAGACAAAACAAAAAACTGTGACTGGCGCCACCAAAAACAAAAATAGTAAAAAAAAGAATCACACCAACTGGCCCACGTAGTTAACTGACCAACAAACCAACAGAAACTAGCAATTGCCCACAGTTTTTTGCTTGGGGCCCTTTGCGCAGCACACATTTTTTGACGTCTCGCGTGGCGCTACAACTTCCAACAATTGCGTAACACACGCATTTACAAAAACAACACAAGCAATACGCGGCGTATCAAATTAACACCATTCCAGCCATGGCTGAACTACCTATACCCACAAGTGATTATCTGCATCGTTCGATCGATCAATTACGTTCGATGAATGAGAGGAATGTTCTCTCATCGTTGAGTCATCATCTAACACCGATGGAATTGCGTAATGCGGCGCAGCTGGCAGCACACGATTATAAACCATTCAATATAAATGAATTTCGTCAGAATGTTGAACGTTTGGATTATTCGTTGAAGAATGGCCTTATACAACAGCAACAACAATTGCTTGCTGATCATCAGCAGCAACAGCAACAGCAGCAGCAACAACAACAGCTGCAACAACAAGCACTCGAACAACAGGCGCAGCAACATCATCAACAGCAACAACAACAACAAGCACAAGCTGAGCAACAAGCAGCGCATCAACAACAACAACAGCAGCAGCAGCAGCAGCAGCAACATCTTCAACAGCAACAGCAACAACTTCAGTTGAAACAATCATACAGTCCACCAATATCACCGGCTACACCCACCATGAGCGAGCAGCCGGAACAAAAGGTAAGTGAAAATGCTAGATGTATAAGCTTAAGTTGTAAATTTTAGTTCTTTAAAAGTGATCAGAGATTCCGAACTAGTTCACCAAAATGAACTAGTTCAGCCAGTTCGTTTTTTAGTTCATTTTGTTTGATTTTTTGTATTTGTTTCCCCTACTAAAACACGTCGAAAAATGTTGGGTGGGGTATCAAAAGCTGCCTTTTGGCCTCATAATCCAGAGGCGCATCTTGTGATACCTCCTCCTCCTACACTTTTCAACGTATTTTTGAAGTTGAATCTTAAAGGAAACAAATACCAACTTATGTACGCTAGTAAAAACCCCGCTAATCAGCAGAAAATAAAATCTTGAGAAATCACTGGGTCGCGCTTACCAAAAAAGAGGATAAAAAGTGGGCAAATTTGTTCAGCGAGGTTATTTTTTCTTACCTGTGTTGGAGTTGCTAATTCGTGTCGAAAATTATCGAATTATGTCGAGTTATGCGTTGTTATTTCGATGATTACTCTTACCCACAGTCATTTTTGGTATTGCACAGCACTAATTTGGGTTTTAGGTTAGGTTAGGTTCAAGTGGCTGCCGCAGAGGCACACTTAGGCCAGTTTTGAAAGGCCCGTTGTGATACCACCAACCAAGGGTTTTAGATTTCACTATTGTTAGCCCTGGTTGGCACGGACTTTACTTAAGCATGCCTTTTGGTTTCTCTATATTTTCTCATTCTCAAAAAACTCTACAAATTTGACGAAAATTTTACATAGTTCAAGTAGTTCATATGAAAGTTGGAACTAGTTCACGCGATCAGTTCCATTATGTAGTTCAATGAACTAACTAGTTCATGAACCTTATAGGCTTATGGGGCAACACTAAGCATTAACCCTACCTAAAAATATTTTCCATATTATCTCCTTTCATATTCAATTCTTTTTAAGGCGGCAATTCTAAAGAATCCAAGTTGCAATACTTAAGTAGGAGAGAATAGAATCTAACATATTGTGAAAAATTCAATATAATACGATTAGGTGGCAACGCTAAGCGATAGTCCGAACAAGAAGCATTGCTGTTAAGACACGACATAAATACCGTTGGTTTGATACCCATATTAGCATATTCCACTCAAGTTTTAAAAATTTCAAAAAGGTGGCAACCCTATAAAACATCTCAATCAGGCCCGTGTGCAGGAATTTTCTATAGGGGGGTTTTGAACCTTTGGATTTTCGGAATATTAGCGTAACTATATACCAAAAAATAAATGTAATAGGATTAGGTGGCAACGCTCCTACTATATAGTTTAGTCAAAATAATTGTTCTATATAGAACCAGAACCCATATTACTTCCATGACTCGCAGATAGGCTAACTTGTTTATCGATTATCTATACATATTCGGTAGCTTCTTTTTGTGAGACATTCCCAACAAACCATGAAGCTAGATTTCGATTGGCGGTACACTCGAGAACTAGCCCCCATTCTCCAATCTCTAACGTTAGAGGACGACTCGAGAATCACATCTTTCTCCAACAAAATGGGATATAATTCTCAAATCGAGGAAACTATAGTTTGCGAGTCGAATTCTAATGTCATTCTCTAATGGGATTCTAATGTGAATTTACAAATGCTCGCGTTTTGGCTAGTTCTCTAACCTATCTCGAATCGAGTTCTAGTGTAGTTCTCTACTGTCGCATTCGAATAGAGAATAGTTAGAGCATTACCCTAGTTATCTAACGTAAAGACGAACATTTATCTAACGTTAGAGACTGTGTTTGTTGGGATTATAGACTAGAAGGACCTTGACCGCTGTTTAGCCATTATAATGCATCCTTACAGATTTCAGATATTTAGAACGAAGTCATCGAAAGGATTTTAGGACTATCAGCTCAGCCGAAATACGCTGTAACTATTCGGTAGCTGTCCTAATTATTCAAAAGTGGCCAAGAAAAGAGCTTCCGTCGTGAACTGACCAAGCAAAGTAATTTGTATCTGTTTGTCTTTCGTTAGCCATATTTGGATTATTGAGGCCAAACGGCATCTTTTAATACCCCGGCAAACATTTTTGGACGTAGCTTAGCAATTATTTCCTAAGGAAAACCAATACAAATAAATGAACTAAAAACTAACTACATGAACTAGTTCATTTTCTGATCACTTTAATGAACCAAAACTCCCAACTCTACTATGCTTCAGTAAGGGCTTGTATTATCGAACTTTCATCATGTCATTGTGAGAATTAACTGCCGTATTGAGACCTCCGTCAAACCCAGTAGGTTGCCTATCTCATGCCTATAATAAGAACTTTAGACTAAACTACCTGCCCTAGTCCTTTTAAGAGGGGTTAGAACGCCCCATCGATCTATTCAAATGAATTACATTGGGTCCCCGAATCGCAGCAATAGAGGCAGGTCTACTAAAACTGATCTCCACTCATGAAAGTTCTTATACTCTTGGCATCAAAGACAATACTTAGCAAGGGGGGTTTGTTAAAACCATGCAGAAGGCTTCGATAGGGGTAGACAATATTGTAGTTTTGAAAAAAATGTATGGTAGTTATACGCATATGAACCTAATGTATCCGTTCTCCATACTTTGGCCCATGAGGTTATCATTTATAAAAGTCAAGTTTTTCCAATTGTTACTCCAAACCACTCGCCTTATTTCCTTTCTACAGCTCCTCATTCACATCCCGAACTTAGCATTTTACCTTGATCATTTCATTCAATAAATTATTTCCTTTTAACCTCTCATTACCCCTGCCGTATATTCGAATTTAATAGCTTTTTACTCGATATTTCTCATTTCAGTATGATCCACATGCAGCTGCTGTAGAGCAACAACAACAACAACAACAGTCACTACCCGTCCACCACAAACAGCCGCGCAATCAACAAGGCTCACCCGATGGACGTGATGTTAAGCCCTACAAATGCACAAATTGCCCAAAAACCTTCGCCAACTCATCTTACCTATCGCAACACACCCGCATCCATCTGGGCATAAAACCGTATCGCTGTGAAATCTGCCAGCGTAAATTTACACAGCTATCACACCTGCAACAACACATACGCACCCATACCGGCGATAAACCGTACAAGTGCCGTCATGCCGGCTGCCCTAAAGCCTTCTCACAACTCTCCAATCTACAATCGCATTCACGTTGCCACCAAACGGATAAACCATTCAAATGTAACTCCTGCTATAAATGCTTCACCAACGAATTGACACTGATGGAACACATACCCAAGCACAAAAACTCGAAACACCTAAAGACGCACATCTGCAACCTGTGCGGCAAGTCGTATACGCAGGAAACCTATTTGCAAAAGCATATACAAAAGCACGCCGAAAAGGCGGAGAAGCAGCAACAACGGCACGCAAATACGGCGGCTACAAATGCTACACAGCACCATGTGCCCTCTGGCGGCATTGGCCTAAATTTACAGCGCCAGGTGGTGATGAATGCAGCGGCGGCAGCAGCAACAACGGATCCCAATTCGTATTGGGCCAAAGTGGGCGCTGATAGTGCTGTGAATGCGGCTACGCTGGCCGAGGCTATACAACAGCAGCAACAACAAGCTGCCGCTGCTGCAGCAGCAGCCGCCGCCGCAGCGCAACAACAGCAACAGCATGTGCAGAATGGTTACAACTTTGCGGCGCTGCAACAGCATCAACAACAACAACAGCAGGAACTGTTGCAACATCATCAGCGGCTGGTGAATGGTGGTGCGGGTAGTGGTGGTGATAGCGCTGGCAGCGGCAACACACCCAATCACTCACATTCGCCCAATGATGAAGGTGAAGATTTGGTGATGCGTCAAACGCCACAACATCATCTGCAGCAGCAGCAGCAACAGCAACAACATCAGCAGCAGCAGCAACAGCAACAGCTGCAACACCAACAATCGCATTCACCTAATCCGCTTTTAATGGGCAATGCAGCGGCGGCTGCAGCAGCGGCCGCAGCAGCCAATTATGATGTGAAAACAACAAGCGCCTTCACGCCCATCAACACAGCGCCGTCGCATTTGAATGCGTTAGCTGCACAACAGCGTCTACCCGCTGCTGCGCCATATTTGTATCAGCAGAATGCTGCTGCTGCAGCCGGCTTCCCCACACAACTCATTTCACTGCATCAAATACGCAACTATGCGCATCAGCCAAGTGCAGCGGCAGCCGCAGGTTTGTTGGGTGGCGAGCACCTGCTTGGCTTGACTGGTGTGACTGCGGGGGGTGCCGGCAAGGATAAGGGTCAATAGTACGAAGCACGTCAGAGCGACAGTGGGATCTCCACTTATAAAGGGTGTATAAATAGGAGAAAAGCGAAAAAGCGCCAATATGAACTAGCACGTGAACGCAGCTGATTTGGTGAGAGAATTGGTGGCTAGCAGTAGGAGAGTAGCGAAATAGGGTGAGCTGGTGAGGGCATTGTATAATGAGAGAAAAAAAAAAAACTAAATAATAGTAAGCGCACAAACTCAGGTTCAAAATATGTTATTAGATTACAATTAAAAAACTAAGCGCAGAAAAATCACAAACTAAACGATAGAGAATTATAACAAAATATTTTTTTTAGACACCCTGTACAAACAGTGCAAACCATTTTTTTCCTCTAACTCCCTGTAAAGGTCCTAACGAGCAACAGATGTCATACATGCAGAAGTTTGTTAAAAAACTACGTGAAATTTGTTCTTGGCCTTTTTCAATTATATATCTTTAACACAGGGTGTTGCTTAAAAAAATTTCATTAAATCTAAGTGTGAGATCTTATGCCTAGATTTGGCATAGACGAAATGTTCGCCAGTTTCACAAAGTGCCGAAACATATTTCCCCGCATTTTTTGAAATCACAAAAAAAATTTACAAGTTAGAGATGTGGGAAATGTTGCACGCAATATTCAACACTTACCTTTGGAGAATTTAAATATTTGTATTATGATATATTCTTGTAAAAGACTTGATCAGAGGCTTATTTTGTCTATTTACAACTTCAGCGAAAACCTACTAAAAAGTAGTCTTTGGATTCTTTTTCAATAATATTTTTCAAACACAGGGTGTTTATTTTAGAAAAAACTTGCACAAAAGCTGTGTGACATTATAGACCGGCCATAACTTTCTTTAGATTCAATATTTAATGATCTAATGTCTCTATGAAAATATATCCTTCCTGCCAAAAAAATTGCATATTCAAAAAAAAGTATTTATTGGGAAAATAGTAGTTTGTCATTTTTACAGAGTACCGAATCTTATTTTCCCGCATTTTTTAAATCACAGCCAATATTACCAAGCTAGAGATGTGGAAAAGTTGCCCTCCAAATTGAATACCTACCTTCTAGAATTCACAAATTTTAGGTTAATTTGTGACTACACTCTGTGAAAACAGCCAACATCTCTATGTAATTTTCGATTTTTTAAGATGATATATTCTTGTAAAGATGTTAACCAGCGGCTTGCTTTGTTTATTTATATCTTTGATAAAAATATATGCAAAATTGCATATGGGATTTCATTTTTTAATAATATTTCTTAAACACAGGGTGTTGTTAGAAATTAACTTTTATAAAACTAATATCAACATCGCAAGGCAAGGCTTTGTTGATGTCTTTACGAAAATATATCACTCCAAAAGAAATTAACATTTAAATAAGAAGTTACAGTATAAACGCAAGTTTCGCGACATTTCCAGAGTCGCGAGACATATATTCCCAAATTGTTTAAAGCATAACAGAATTTTACTAATTTAGAGAGATGTAACAAAAGAGGGGAAAGCTTTCTCCGTGACTAACAATAAACCTTGTCAGAATTTCAAAATTGGTAAACAAATTTTTTAACACCCTGTGAAAATCCCTAAGAAAATCCATTCTTTCTTTGGGTGGGATACATGTATTTTGAAAAAGGTCTTAACAAGAGGCCTTATTTTATCGATGCAGAAACTTGGTAAAAGCCTACTTAAAATGTATTTAATATTCACTTTGTCAATAACATTTCTTAAACACAGGGTGATGTTTTTAGAAATTTACACAAAATATGCCTTTGGTTAATGTATTTTCGAAAATATGTATATCACTCATGGCCGTTTTCTTATCTACCCTTTAGTTTTAAAGTTCACTATAACTGAAGTGTCAAAGTGTTATAGTGACCTTTAAATTAAAGGCTAGGTGAGAAAACAGGCCTTAAAGTGTTAAAAGGCTATTTTAGCATGGTGTCGAAAAACATTTTTTTACATTTTCAACAGTATCTCAATCTAAGTTTTTTCTTTTTATCATACGAATACATAGTAGCTAACTTGTACAGCTGCAGGTAGCAAAATTATTCACAACACACACTAATAAAAAAATTAAAATAGAAACAAAAAATAATAAAGCGGATAACGATAATCTTATTTTCCAACATTTAAGTATATAAACTTGTACATACATATATTTCTTCCTCACTGATTTTTATACTCTTGTACATGAACTTTGTTTATATTCAAATTTTTCATACATTAGGGTGGCTCAAAAAAGTGATACTAAATTTGCTTGAAGAAAATATCTGACAATTGCGATGTGACGGAAAAGATTTTGAAAGTGTTCTACTCGGGATTGTACACTTGCCCTGTGCATATTTCAAAAATGAAAAAAGATTAAAAATATTAACACCCTGTAATAAAATCTCAAGGTATTCTTTTGAACGATACATTGTTGTGAAGGAAAATAAAAATTGTATATACCTATTCTGTTCTGTATATATTTTGTAAATTATGAATATGTTTTTTTGGATACCTACCTTTTAAATAATCATTCCTAAACACAGGGTGTTTATAGAAAATACCATAATATATGAGATTAGTGTCAATGTAAACTTAGTTATTACATAAAGTACCTACATATATAACTCAAAAAAGAGATACAGAAAAGTTGTATGGAATATATAGAATTGGGCGTTTTCACAGGGTTGTGAATATTTTTTTTTTAAATTGTGAAGAGCTAGACATAATAATAACTGTCGAAAAGGGGGGGAAAATTTTCATATTTTTTATGATACGCCCGAAGAAGAATTTCCTGCACTTCGCTTTCAGGTTTTACGAACTGAATCTTTTTCTTAACATCTTGACTAAGTGGTACACCCTGTGCTGAAAAGTTCACATTTTTGGTACTTGTCTGATAAACATTGAATCATTTCGCGTATATTATTTTTTTGAGGTGATAAAAAAGTACGATATTTCTAACTGAACCTTGGGATAGCCATTTTAGCCAGGCGTTTGGATTTTTTTATACAAATTTCTTAAATCTTTGGAATAAATATTTTTTCAAACAAAATTTTAGTCAACGGTTTATTTTTTTTATTTTTTTTTTTTGTAATCATGATTAGTCATTGCAGTTTGGAGAGCAGAAAGATCGAACAATGGGTTGTTAGTGACTGTTTCAAATGTAGTCGAGTATTTTAACCCATTCCGACTACTCTGACTAACGGTTGCCAAACGGAAATTTCGACTGATCATTTTTATTGAACGATTTAATTTTATTTTTTTTTTGATTTTGAAAAAATTTGAATCGATCTTGATTATAATTAAAAACTTAGATTAATAAAAAAGTTTACCTACTATCCTTTTAAGAAATCGCGTTTTACGTATCTACACCTTTTCCAGATTGAATTCAGAAAACACCAAATGTATTTTAGAAAACGGCAATTGAATTTCAGAAAAAGCAATTGGATTTCAGAATTTGTCATTTGAATTTCTGAAATCCAATTGAATATTCTGAAATACAATTTTAGTTTTCTGAAATCCAATTGCTTTTTCTGAAATCCAAATAACAAGTTCTGAAAGCCAATTGCTTTTTCTGAAATCCAAATGACAAATTCTGAAAGCCAACTGCCTATTCTGAAATTCAAGTACCGATTTCTGAATTCAGTATGGAAAAATATTTTTCTAATAAAGAATTGTTCGGTTATTATTTTTTTTTTTTTTTTGATTAATAAATTAGTGTTATGTTTTGATTGTTTCAGTGAGTGTAATTAACAAAAAAAAATATATATATATACCCGAAATGATTCAATATTTTAGCTTTACTTCCAGCAACTGTATGCTTAAAAATTTGACTCACCCTAATGCACGTATACCTGCCTATATTAAATACTTCTATACCTATAACTCTTTTAGAACTCAGCATAGGAAATCTGTGGTACACACCAACTATTTTAAACACTCACACACTCTACTCAAAGCATCAATCTGAATTTTGTTTTGTTGCTTTTTCTCTTGCTAACTTTGATGCGCATGCGCGCATGCACAGTATACAAAACACTACAAATCGTACTTCTTAATTACACCTAAATAGTAGGTAGTAAATACTTGTAGTTATAGATTAATTACTCGCTTAGTAATTATGTAAGTACATAAACGTATTGTAGCAAAAAGTAGTTGGATAAGCCGAATTTAATTTATATCCTAAGCTTAAAATTAGCGTTTAAGAAGACTCGCAGGTACATACTCACAAAAAGTTGTATATAGAGCAGTTTTTAAGTATTTTTTTTACTATGATTTTTTGGTATATTTTGAACTATTTTTTAACTCTTGAAATTTTTGTTTAACAAAAATTTTAGTTTTTCAAAAATTTAGTTTCAAAACTACATATTTAGTTATTAAAAGTTATAAAAAATCTTAATTAATACTTGAAATTGTATGTAAAATTTTTCTAATAATGAATCTCTTTAATAAAGTATATAGTTTTTATAAACAAAAATGTGTCGATTGCCTTACTATATTTTTGAAGTTAACTTCTTAGGCGGCGATATGAAGTTTTGATTGAGAGTAAAACTTGAGAAAATGGATGACGATGAAACGGAAGTTATGGCACGGAAATAGAAATTGTAGCCGACTTTCAGGCGTAGGCGTTTTCTTATATCTCGGGAACCGCTCAACCGATTTGGATGAAATTTGGCATTAAAGATAGTATGATTCATTGTAAGATTATATGCGTGGGTGTTGCCACTTAGGGCTGTTCACAGGGTTGCCACTTATCTAATTTTTTTTTTTTTAATATTGAGCAATATATGCCAATATGGGTATCAAATGAAAGGTTTTTTCGGCCGCATTTCAAATATGACAATTTCTAGCAGGGTTGCCACCTGACCGCAATTTATTTATTTTTCTCTTAAGTCTTAGAATGAAGCATACTATCTATATGGCAAATTTGGTCCAAATTGCTGCCCCCGCTCTCGAGATATTGATCGATAATGAAGAAATAAATAAAATGGGGCTAGGTGGCTACCCTTTCTGAAAATATCTCTGCCGTTATATAACATCACAACCCATTGTAGAAAAATATAGAGCTAGTTTAACTTCTTATTTTTGGCCGTCATTGCCCTCATTTGAAATAAACCGTGTTTTTGTTGTTTTTTAATCGGAGCTACCATAACCTTAAACATTTTTTTTTTTAATTTTACTTCATACAAGGTACAAAATATTTAAAATATCTGCCACATCATCAGAGTGAAGGCTTTTGTTTTACCCAAAATATGAGTAAACAACGACCAAGACAGTTATAAGGAGAAGTGAAAGGTCTATATATTATAACTACCATCATCGATTAGTGAAATTATATTTTTTTGCATTTTTTTTTCGTAAAAATTAAAAATAAGTCATTTTTAAATTTCGATCGCTAAAAAGGAGTTTTTTTACCAATCTTTTTATTTCCATCGGAAAATAAGATTTATTTTTTAAATTTTTTTACTTCGATCGGAAAAATTTTTTGGGACCATTTTCGGGATTATTTGGGACTGTTTTGGGATCATTTCGGAGTCATTAAGAGATCATTTTGGAGCATTTTCAGGATTGTTTTGGGACTGCTTTGGGATCATTTCGGCGTCATTTTGGGTTCATTTTGCGGTCATTTGGAATAATTTTCGGATCACTTTAGGACTATTTTAGGTAATTTTAGGATTCATTTGGGTTCATTTTGGAAATCTTTTGGGATCACTTAGGGGCCATTTTGGAATCCTTTTGGGATCTTATTCGGAACCTTTTTTTGGGATATTTTGGGGTCTATTTGGGTATATTTTTGGGATCATTTTGGAACTTTTCTGGGATCATTAAGGGGTCATTCAAGGATCTTTTTTGGGTCATTTTGGGATCTTTTTCGGTTAGTTTGGGGATCATTTTGGGGTCATATTGGGATAATTTCAGTATCTTTTTGGGATCATTTCAGTATCTTTTTGGGATCATTTCGGGGTCGTTTTAGAGTAATTTTGGGACTTTTTTGGGTCATATTGGGATCATTTTGTATCATATTGGTTTAGTTTTGAGGTAAATATGGGGTATTTTCGGGATGCGAATATGACCCCTAAATGATTTCAAAATGGCCCCAAAAATGATCCCAATATTATCCTAAAAATGACCCCAAAAACGTCCCAATATGATCCCAAAACGACCACAATATCCCATAACAATTCCAAAAAGACCCCCGAAATATCCCCAATCAACCCAAAAAGGATCCCAAAGTGACCCTTAAATAATACTAAAAAAGTTCCAAAATGTCCGCAAAATGATCCCAAAATAACCATTTTCCGATCAAAATAAAAAAATTTAAAAATTGAAAAACAACTGTTATGACCAACTTATATAATAAGAGTAACTGTTATTTGCGGTCCCTGCTTTAATTACCCAAGCTGCAACTTAAATGATCGTACGTATTTAATTTAAAAAATTCCAATTAGTTCTAAAAAAATATGCTATTTTTCCTATTAATAAACCTTAGAAAAAATTTACTTTTGTATACGCCCATAGTTTTAAATTAATTTTAAATATTAATAACAATCATTTATTCTAATGAGCAAATAATTTTTGACGTTGATACATTCTCTTTTGCTAGCAAAACTAAAAAGCGAAAGCTTCGAACGAAAAAAAAACATGAAACTAACTTGAAGAACAGAATTGCTTAGAATTGCGAGCAATTTAAATTGTCTTGTATTTGTAAATAAACAAATAATTAAAAAGTAATAACAATCACTGAAACTTTATCTATTTAGGAACTATCGTAATGAGACTTCCTGTCGCATTATTATTACTTGTTAGGTTTCAAATTTATTTAGATAATGGTATCCACATTAATTATTCAAAAACAATTTAGGTGGCAACCCTGTAAACTGTCCGAAGTCAAAAGGTTCTCGAAATTTGATCCAAATTGCTTCAGCCGTGCCCGAGATATTGGTCGATATACGAAGGAATACCTAAATATATGAGGTTAGGTGGCAACCCTGCCTGAAAATATCATCGTTGGTATACGGCTGAAAATACCTTTCATTTAATACCCATATTGATATATCGTTCTCAGTATTAAAAATATTAGATTGGTGGCAACCCTGTAAACCGTATGAAGTGGCAAAGCCCAAGTAGAAAGTGTTATAATGAAACATACTATCTCTATACCAAAATTGATACACATCGTTTCAGTCGTTCCGGAGACATAAACACTGAAAATTTTCGCCCCCTAAGAAGTTAACTTCAACAACTTTGGCTGTAAAGATGTAAAGTCCTCTCGAAGACCAAAGATTCATACTCTTTATGTCTCGCAAAACACTTGTCCTGATGTATGATTCGGAATGATGGACAGTATCTTAAGATGACATAGTTCTGGGATTATTTGAAAGAAAAAGTCTCCGGTGATCTCGCTGATTTTATTACCTTACTTTATCTTTGTGCAACAAGTCTTGGCTCCATAATAGCACTTTCTAAACAATTAAAATTAATTAAGAACAAAGTGTTATCTAACTCTTGATAACAACTTGATTCTCTCCTTAGGCAGCATTCATGTCCTTGCACAAATTGTTGCTGTTTTAACTTTTTTTTTTTTTGAGCAGCTGACCGTTACTATGTCGGCTACATACAATCAAGGATATTACAGCGCAGCAGGATGTGTAAGTAGGTATATCTGTTTTGCACATGGGCATCTCCAATCTCCTTTGTTTCTTGCGCTGTGTAACACTAAAGATTGTATTCTCTTAGTGTTCGGCTCGAGCTCATTACCTTCACAGCTTGTTCTACTTTTTTAAATCCATGTTTTACGGCTTTTCACAGCAGGATTGCCACTTCATAGCCATCAATGAGGGTAGCTTAGCTGTAGACACATGTAGAGTTTACACTAGATTGTAGACCCATTTTAATGTTCTAAATCCTATCTTTCAAACACTGATTTCCTTTCATGTCCGAATTTTAGTATCCATGACAATTGCCTTAGTTGCGAAAAGAATCTGTTTCTTGTATTATAATTTAAAAGTGGGTAATCTAAAGTAGTAATCCAGCTGGGTTTGGTAAATTCCATAAAAAGTGAGCGATTTTTTTTTCTAGCAAAAATTTGTGTGGTTTATAACTCGAAGTCATGAATGCTACTCGAAGTAAACTTTTTCGGAAGGTTTGTGGCCCTTCCCGTGTATCGAAAGAGATGCGCTGTGCGGAATCCGAATCAGAAGTGTTAAAAGGCAGCATTTTACATTTTCGAACATAAGCGTTCGAAAACGTTCATGCTGCTGCATTAAGTAAATGTGCATTTAACTAATTTCCGAATGCTTAAGGTTCGTTCCTACACCCTAAGTGCAAGTATGCTTGTCTTTCCGGATAAACTCCATTTCCTTAATAAAAGTGTGTTCATGGGTAAAGAACCGGCTTTTTAAACAAGTATGGAAACTCTTCACCTAGAAAATTGCAACTTTTAACAGTAAAATTACTGCATAACAACGTTGACTTGCTTAGTGAGAAGATACCATAATATAAAAAACGGTTCTCCCAAAAGTATGCACCATTTTGTTTACCTTTTCTTCATACAATGAAATTTTTGTTCGTTTGTTCCTTCGAAAATGGCAGAGTTGTATTTGCATTTATAATGCTAATGCAGAAATAAGGTAGCACTTAGTGGCAGTTATCTAGTGTTCATGCTGAGTTTTAAAAGTAGGATTTTCCATTTTCGGTCGTTAATTTCGAAGATGCGTTCATGCTGTCGCATTTTGAAAATGCGCATTTAGCTAATTTGCGAAGGCAAGTGGAAGTATGCTTGCCTTTTCAGATAAACTCCACTTCTTTTATAAAAGTGAGTTCGTGGGTAAAGAAACCAACTTTCTAAACAAACTTGGAAACTCTTCACCACGAAATTGCAACTTTTAACAGGAAAAATTATTGCATAAGTACGTTGACTTGCTTAGGCCCAATTTCACAGTGTCAGGTTAACTTACGTTCCACAGATTTCTAATTTTCATTTTGAGTTAACCAAAGGTTAACTGCCCAACATCATCATCATTTATTGGCGCTTAACCGCCTAAGCGATTTTGGCCGTTGCATATCAAAGCACGCCAGTCATTCCTTTTTAGCGATAACTGACGCCAATTGGAAACCCCAAGGGAGTTCAAGTCATCCTCCACCTGTTGTTTCCATCTCAGTCGAGGCCGCCCCCTTCCTCTGCTGCCGAATTCAGGCGACGATAGGAAAACCTTCTGTGCTGGAGCTTCTTTGTCCATTCGCATTACATGGCCCAGCCAGCGGAGTCTTTGGGCTTTAATTCGCTGGACTATGGTCAGATCTGCGTAGAGCTCGTACAGCTCATCGTTAAATTTCCTTCGATACTCGCCGTTGGCATCACGGGAAGGACCATAAATCTTCCGGAGAACTTTTCTCTCAAATACTCCAAGGACCATCTCATCTTCTCTTGACATTGCCCATGAATCTGAGCCATACATCAGGACAGGTATGATGAGAGACTTATAGAGCGTGATCTTTGTTCTTCGAGAGAGGACTTTACTTCTCAATTGCCTACTCAGTCCAAAGTAGCACTTGTTGGCAAGAGTGATTCTCCGCTGGATTTCTAGACTGATATTATTTTCGGTGTTAACTGCCCAACGTTGGTGGTTTAACCTCTGGTCAGATATCAGAAGGCTGTCTACCAACAATTTATATAGAAAAAATTCAATTAAAGAATTTAAATAAAATTGCGAATCTTTAGTTAACTGTGGAACTTAAGTTAACCTGGCACTGTGAAATTGGGCCTTAGTGAGAAGATATCCTAATATAAACAGCGGTTCGCCCACAAGTATGCAACATTTTTTTCACTTCTTCTTCATACAAGGAAATTTTTGTTCATACTGTATCTTCGAAGATGACAGAGCTGCATTAAGCATTTATAAAGCTAATGCAGAAATAAAGTAGTATTTAGTTGCGTTTAGCTTTCAAAATTGTATGGATTAAATGCTGCATTTTGTGTATGGTAAATGCAGAAATAAATGCTGCGTTTTGGGCTAAATGATAAAATTTAAGAATAATGCAAAATGCAGGCCTAGCATCAACCCCACAAAATCGCCCTACCAAAATCGCCCAGTCAGCTAAGCATCAATTAATGGCGATGATGTGATAAGATTTAAAAGTCCAAAGACCACTGCTCCTAAACGCGAATTAACAATTTATTAACAACAAAATTAATCAACAATATCAAATCTTGTTCAAAAAGTTGTTCTGCTCATTAACTCGAAATTTGAAGAAATTTTAGAGAAATCCACTTCAAGGCCAATGAAATTAAGTATTTCGCATTCATTTCACACACACAAAACTGGGAATTTCGGTGATTTATCTTAAACGAACTACAGGTATATGCTTTCAAAATTACATGTGTACCCCTAATACTGCGGATAGACATAAGCTCATACAAAGATATACAATTAGTAAATATATAAAATAAAAAAAAAACAAGTTTTCTACTTGACAATCTAACAGAAATTAATCAATGTCGGATTTGTGTGGAGAATCAAATGGCTATAAATTGCTGATGAAGAAAAGGAAGACGACAACTGATATTTGGCAGTTACGAAGAAACATAAACATAAGACTAAACAAATTTTTTTAAAAAGATCAAAGATTCTCAAATTATATTAAAAAAAAATAACTGAATTTTTTTATTTTTTTTTTATATTTTTATTTTTAATATTTTATTTTTTATTTACATTTATTGTACATGACTTGAAGTTATTTCTTCTTAGTTTGTTTATTTCAATTAACATATATTTTAAATTTTTTTTACTTTTTCTAATTTATTTAATCTTATTTCAATTTATTTTATTTAATGATATAATAATCTTTTTTTTGCCCAGCCTAATGTACCTAAATAATAATTTGTTCTTTGTCAAAAAACCAAAATGAAAAAAAAAAAAAACAAAGAATGGGTGGGGAGTGTAGATGTTGGCCTAATCAGCACTAGAAGAATTTAGAAAAAAGGGAAGAGGTGATTTGATTTCTTTGTATTTTTTGTTGTAATTTTGCTTTAATAAATGGGATTGTTCATATTTGAAATATTTCATATTTGACAACTTTTAAGGTGAATAACTTAAATATTTCGAAAGTTATGAGGCAAATTGTTAATGCGATTTCAGTTCATAAATTCCAAGTATCTGGGTAACCGAGCTTGCTCGGTGCTATCAATTTTCCGCTAACTTTACTTACACAAAATTATCCCAAAATGACCCTTAAATGTTCCCAAAATGATCCGAAATTGAACCCAAAACTACCCAAAAATGATCCTAAAATGATCCAAAAATGATTCCCAAATGACCCCAAAAACACCCTTAAATGTACCCAAATGATCCGAAAATGACCCCAAAATTATCCAAAAATGATCCCAAAATAATCCTAAAATGTTCCCAAAACGACCCCAAAAAGACCCTAAATATTCCCAAAATGACCCAAATATTATCCCGAAATGATTTAAAAATGATCCCAAAATGACTCAAAAATGATCCAAAAATGACCCCAAAATTGTCCCAAATGAATCCAAAATTGAACCCAGGAAGATTTCAAAATTGATTCTTAAATAATCCAAATATGATCCCAAAAATATACAATACAAATACAATACGGTAAAATGGTAACCCTGGGCGGCTACCCTACTTGGCATATCTAGCTTCATAATTAAAAAAAAAATTTAAATATGTGGCAACGCTGTACACCCCTCAAGTGGAAAACCTCCAAAAGGACAGTCTTAGAATCAATCATACTATCTATATGCCAACCCTACTTGAAAATATTTTAGTTGGCACGTCGCTGAAAATACCTTTAATTGATACCCATATTGGCATATTTTGCTACAAAAAAATTGAGATAGGAGACAAAAAAAAAAAAAAACAAACAAAAAAATATAAAAAAATTAACAAAAAAAAATTGCAAAACAAAAAAATTAAATATAGAAAATAAAGTAAAATAAAATAAAATAAAATAATAAAATAAAATCAAGCAAAATAAAAAAAAGTAAAATAAAAAAAAAAAATAAATAAAAAAAAATAAAACAAAATACAAAAAATTAAAATTAAATGAAGTTAATAATGAAGTAAAATAAAATATAAAATTAAAATAAAATAATATTCAAGTAAAATAAAAAAAAATGCAAAATAAAATAACGTAAAAAAAAATAATAATAATTTGGAAATGTTTAGGAACTTCTTCTTTATTCTAAAAAAAATAAAAAAAATATAATAAAAAATATATAATAAAGTAAAATAAAAAATATTGTTAAAATAATATAACACCAAATAACATAAAATAAACTAATAAAACAAAAAAAATTAAGTAAAGTGAAATAATTAAAATAAATCTTGAAAAATATTATTATAATAAGATAAATGTTTTTTTTTTTTGAATAAAAATGAATAAATTTTTTTTTTTTTTTGAATAAGAACGTTCAAGAGCTTCAAAGAGGAGAACACTTCAAACGCACTTGTAGTCGCCAAGCAAAGCTCAGACGGCGGATTGTGCGGCGCTACGCAACGAAACTTGGCTTTTGTCAAAAAAACGTACTTAGAAAGGGAGTTCAAGTGCGGCACGGAAGTCATATTCAAAACAAGTACATGAAAAGATAAAATGTGTGTTGGTTAAGTTTGTGGCGGGGTAACGTTGTAGCCGAAAGAGCATTAAGCGCGTCTTGTTCACACACACTCACACATATATTTTTTTTATATACATTTCAGCAATTAATCTCAACATCGCAAGCGCAGCAACAAACAAAGAATTATATTCTAAGCATATTTCGAAAGCCGAGAATGATTTTACCTACATATCTATAATCAGTTGTATATAAAAAAGCACATTCAAGCTAAGCTTGGGCTGCGGCTTGGCGTTGCCGTCAAATCACCAAATAGTAAGCAACAAAAACAAAGCGGCCACAAAAAAATAATTAGAGAAACAAAATTTACAAAAAAAAAAAAAAAATGCAAACAATAATGAACAAAAAAGCGAATGACTTGTGGCTGTAGACGTCATCGTAAAGACCTTGAGAATTGAATTCGCGGGTTTGCGTGTGTAAGCGTTGTGTTGGTCGTGTGGGGGGTGGTAGGCAGAGCGGTGGCACAATGGATGGTATTTAAGTACATTTTGCGAGTAGGTATTTAGTGGCTTTGGAATCAATGTTTGTAGATTTTTACAATCGCTACAAAGATACTGGCTAAAATGGTTACGAAATTTCACGTTCCTACCTATATAATTACAGGAGTTATCTACCAAAATCCGTTTATCGGAACAATCGATTGTATGGGAGCTATATGTAACATAAGTCCGATCTTGCTGGTTCCGACAAATGATTCCTATATTGGAAAATGGTGGCCGCATACAAAATTTGAGCCACATATCTCAAAAGCTGAGGGACTAGTTTTCGTTCAAACAGACAGACAGACGGACATGGTTAAATCAACTCATCTCGTCATCCTCATCATTTCGGTATACTTATTGATGGGTCCATCTCTTCTTCTTCTCATACTTACAAACATCGGACCAAAATTATAATACCATTTCATCTTCATGAAAGATATAATTACTCCATAAACGTAAATTTATACTACAAAGTCCAGCATGCCGTTTAGTAACACACTGAGTATGTTGCGGAAGTGAAATTTGAGACATTAGTAGATGCGATGTTTTCCAGTTTCGGTTCCAGCCTAAGTTTCATATCGTTTCATAGTTTTGATATCGCTTCCGGTTTCGGCTTCGGACTCGGTTTTTTTGTTAAGCCTTTAATTTAATTTCCTTTATTTCGATTTTCGTACAGGTTTTGGTTCGAGTTCCAGTTTCGGTTCATACTCTAGATTTTTTATCCCAATTGAGATGGCTTAGGCGTGTCGCAGGGGGGATCAAAATTCAGATTTGCTCTAATGGGGACCCAAAAAATAAAATTGACTTTTATTTTCATCTAATACTCGGAAACGATAGCACTATGGTCGGAGATATCACATACAAAATTTGGTTCCGATTGCAACGCCTAAGGCGGTGCAACCGATCTAGGGGTGATACTTGAAAAAATACTACATTTGATTATAAGGACCACCCCAGCGTCATACCTATAAAGGGTTTGTTAATTTTTAATTGCTCGCTACTGTTCAGCATTTTAATATTCATAAAAGAAATAGCATAAATAAAACAAGAAAATTGCTGATTAGCAAAATTTATTCATCCTCTGTTTTTATACAAAAAAAAGAAGAAAAAAGTCGAACATTTTACATTAACAAGTGTTAGAATTGAAATTTAAATATCTGAAGATAACATGTTGAACGAGTTCATAACCAAAAAAAAAATGATTTATGAGCTCATTTGCCGGAACATTTAAGATTTTTGTTCAGTGACACATTTTTATATACTCGTATATAATATATGCAAATGTAATTATGTGACCATTAGGGTGATTAATAGTTTGTTTAAAGCCATATATGAAACTAGCAAAAGCCCGCGACTTTGTCTGTGAAACCCAAAAAAAAAGTGGGCAAGAATAATTTTTTTTATATCACAACGACAGCGCCACCTAGCGGGTTAATTTTTTTGTAACCGACATTTCGGTATTGTATTAGTATTAATATTACAAAATCTTCGAGTAGTAGCGCTGCCATAATACTTTTAAAGAAGTCGAATTCTTTTCGTACTTAAAAAGAGTCCGTTGTGCTTACTGGGTAAAGGCATATGCACGTGTGCTACACAAATGTCCAAGCATATGTTTTATCGTATACCGGACACACGTGCGGTACATAATTTATCGAAACAACAACAATCAAAGATTAAGCAAAAAAATCAAAGCGATACAAAGGCAATCGAATGTAAACAGTAAACAATGCAAACGTACGCCGGACGTCAGAGATTTCGGCATCGACTTGAGCTTTTTAAAATTCAAAGGATTCATTTAAGTCACTCCCTTCTGAAAAAAAAACGAATCTCCAGAAAGTGACTTGAGTTCAAATATGCCAGGAATGGTCACAGGCGAACTACCTCCAAAAAAATGGGGAAAACGAAACAGGGGGCGTGGCTCCTCCCACACCATTGAAATATTTCATAGTCCATATCTTTGGAATTATTAAGGTTAGACCACTGAAAATTGGTTAGGAGTTATATGAGATCAATCCCTACCATCTCCAAAAAAACTGGGAATAACGAAAAAGGGGGCGTGGCAGCTCCGATACGAATGAAATGCTTCATAGTCGATATCTCTGAAAGTTTTCAGGTTAGACCACGCAAATTTGGCGATGGGTTATATGAGATCGATTCCTATGGATTTTATACGAATACGAAAATGTTATTGTTGCGGTTTAGATTTCGAGAAGTGAATTGAATTGAAAAAGAACGAAACCGAAACCGTTTCAAATGTCGGAACCGGTTTTGAATTTTTATTAATGTCTCACTTCTTTTAGTGGGCATATATCTATTTTCTTTAACAAACAGATACCCTGAAAAGTTTTCATGGAAGATTGTGGAGCAAGGTTAAAAAAAGACACGTTTAGACCTCAGTATCGAAATTCCGAAAGAGGAAGTTTGACTGTAATTGAATGAAACCATCGAATAAAATTTACGAGAGCCGAAAAAGAAGAAATGTTCAAGCTTTTCTCAGAAAGCACCACTCATATTAATGTTTTTGACGAAGTCGGCAAAAAACTGTAGGTCCCGCCAACTTGTAGGAAAACTCAAAAGCAACACACCACAAGTTGGAAAGAGAAGCTCGGCTAAAAATCTCGTTAGAGGTTAGATATGATAACCTGTTGGTATATCGCCGCCATTAGTTTTTTTTTTTTTTTTTTTTTTAATAAAAAAAGTAAAGTTAAGTTTAAGAATTTGTTTTGCAGAAATTTCATCCACCCATGGGGTCACTAATTATTGAAGCTACATACATACACAAAAAAATGGCACTGGTAAAATCAACCGTCTCGAACTGTTACCCTGAAATTGACCAAATTCTGTTGAATTGAACAAATTTTGGTTTTTTCAAAGGAATTTTTTTGTTGAAATAACTATTGATTCAACAGTCATGGAACTGTCAATTTTTTATCTCACGAAATTAGTTAAAACTGACAGAATTTTGGTTTAATCCAACAGCGAAGATACTGTCATAGGAAAAAACCTCCATCTGCTTATGCAATTATAAGCAATGTATTCCAAATATTCCATAAACTATTTGCGAATGACAATAGTTGTAATGGAGATAATATGAAATGAACCGAATAATCATAGCTTATGCCGCGTAAACAACTGTCATACAACAAAGCGGCAATTAGACGTCGGCCAGCATAAGTACGCGATGGCCTGATGGTTGTCATCTCCGTTCAGCAGTCAAACCAGTGTGAGTTCGATTCTCGGTGGAGACAACAAAGCAATGCATCATTTGGAACAAAGCTAGGTTGTGCGTTCAAGAGACCTGAGTCCGATTCTCAGTGAAATCAATATAGGAACTCTGAAATATATTTTATTTCCGTGTTAAAATAAGACTTATTTAAAAAAAAAATTATATTGACTTCACCGAGAATCGAACCAGCAACCCCTAGAACAACAAAATAACAGCTTAATTGTTGAAACAACAGCTTAACTGTTAAAACAACAGCTTAACTGTTAAAGCAACAGCTTAACTGTTAACTTAAAGTTAACAGTTTCAATGCTGTTGATTCAACTAATGGATAAGAATTGACTGTGATTCTGATTGAATCAACCCATATTTTGGTTGATATGACCATCTCATTTTTCTCTGTGTACTTGACATTTTTAGTAGTAAAATTAATTGTGTTTGTGTTTTTATTTGGAAACCGAAACCGAAAAAAATGTTGGAGAACGAAACCGTAACCGAAACCGAAAACGGAAGGTTATTTTAATCGGTTCAAACCTTGATTTGTAGGTAAAGACTGACAGTTTTAGCTCCGCTTTTGTAACATTTTTGTGTCCGAAACGAATATGAGCAATTCACAAGAGTGTCGTATTCATCTATTGTTGTATGTTTCCATCGTTTCCAATATAAATTTTTGAAAAATAGACAAATAGCACGAAATACTTATGTAGAAGAGGTTGTGAATTGCGTAATATTTTTTCGGTTCTGAAAAGTATACTGGTTCCAAACCGTAACACCTTCTGAACTATGAAACGGGTTAAAACGGGTTACGGTTTCTTGATAGCAACCGCATATATATTCTTACCCATGTCGGAGAGAAATCGAATACTGGAAATTTGGATATACCACACCCTAGTGCATGCATATGTACCGGTATTCATCAGGTACCTACGCCACAAGTGTTTTGCAAACGTTTTATTACGAATTAAATAAGATATATCAACGTTATGGCCCTAACTATTGTTTAGTACTCTATTGCTGCTGTCAATCTCTATTGCTATTATCTCATTGTTTTTTTTAGAATTCGCACCCACAGAAACACAGAAATAGAAATGGAAACAATAAAAACTGAACGCACAAAAAATAACCAGTCAAAAAAATTCTTCCTCTACATTTGACTCAAGTGTGTAATGGCACATAAAAAAACAAAAAAACAGAAAAAGAAATCCGCCACACCAAGCAACACTTTTTTTTTTACCAACCCAAGCCGATTGTCTTCTATTACCCATTTTCATTTTTGCAATATTTCAATCTTTTTTGGGTTTGTGCAGCACACAACAACCAAACCCTAGTTAACCCGCTTAAAAGGCAATAAAAATTGACAAGTTAAAGATTTACAAGATCAGCGAATAAATGCTGCAAAAATAACAAAAAGGAAAACAAACCAAGAAACGAAAGGGGAGAGTGCTCGCTGTAAGAAGCCTCAACGATTGTCTATACGTTTTACTATCTCTCATTGTATCTATTGTTGGATATTGTCAACAGGCCTCATAATCAATATCAGCAGCAGCAGTGGTAGTAACATGCTCATATAAACTCACAAATCATCTTTAAAGTATGCGAATATAATGGCCCAGAGAAACGGGGTGTGCGAAATGCAAAATCAGATATAACCAATTTTACAACTTTGCATTGTATGCGAAACATTTGTGTGTGTTGGTATGTTTAAACGCCATCGAACAAAAGCGCTCAAACAATCGATCATTTGTGAAAATTGTGCTAAATTACAATAGCAATCACGTGAGTTTGAGGGTTCTTAGCAAAGGGGGATAAAACCCGCGCGCATGCGCAAACGCTTTTTGCCAAAACGTACGCAATGTTTGCCAATTTTCTAATTGATAAATGATTTGATTTTTGCGGCGGTACACATAAACGTATGCGTGTACTTAACGTATGCAGACAGCATCTTCATGCAGACGAAGGACGGACGAGTGAATGTGGTGATCATCGATCATCGATCGTGAAGATTGTCGCTTTTGCATTTTTATCTAGGTAGCTGCTTACCTGAGACCTACTTACCTATTGAGGAATTTTATGCGCTGCCTTTCATTTGCATAATGGCTGCAGTCACACATAGTAAATGCACTGCATGGAAATGCGATGGGAAGACTGAAAGAGACTGGTTCTCAATTTGTACCTACATACTTTCTGAATGGGATAAAAAGATCCAACTAGACATGGACTCATGAAAAATTTTGGAGAGCAAAATAAAATATGTAAGGTAAAATAAAATAAAACGAAAAAAAAAATAGAAAAAAACAAGAAAAAAATTTGGCAAAATAAAAAAATAAAACAAAAAAAAATAACAATAAAATAAAAGGAAATAAAATAAGACTAAAATAAAAATAAAATAAAAATAAAATAAAAATAAAATAAAAAAAAATAAAAAAAAATAAATATAAAATAAAAAAAAATAAAAATAAAATAAAAATAAAAAAATAAAAATATAATAAAAATAAAAATAAAATAAAATAAAAATAAAATAAAAATAAAATTAAAATAAAATAAAAATAAAATAAAAATAAAATAAAATTAAAATAAAAATAAAATAAAAACAAAATAAAAATAAAATAAAAATAAAAATAAAAATAAAAATAAAATAAAAATAAAATAAAATAAAAATAAAATAAAAATAAAAATAAAATAAAATAAAAATAAAATAAAAATAAAATAAAAATAAAATAAAATAAAAATAAAATAAAAATAAAAATAAAATTAAAATAAAATAAAATAAAATAAAATAAAATAAAATAAAATAAAATAAAATAAAAATAAAATAAAAATAAAAATAAAAATAAAATAAAAATAAAATAAAAATAAAATAAAAATAAAATAAAAATAAAATAAAAATAAAATAAAAATAAAATAAAAATAAAATAAAAATAAAATAAAATAAAATTAAATTAAAATAAAGTAAAAATAAAAAAATAAAAAAATATAAATAAAAAAATAAAACAAAAATAAAATAAAAATAAAATAAATATAAAATAAAAATAAAATAAAAATAAAATAAAATGAAAATTAAATTAAATAAAATAAAAATAAAATAAAAATAAAAATAAAATAAAAATATAACAAAAATAAAATAAAATAAAATAAAAATAAAATAAAATAAAATAATAAATAATAAAAAAATAAATAAATACAAAACATCAAAATTAAAAATTATTGATTGCTCGGTTGTTGTTATTGTTGCTCGGTGACCCACATTAGTTGCAAGGTGGTATATCTACCAGTAGTTACGAGGTAGTTTAAAACTTTTTATTTTCACCACAGGGTAAGAATTTAAGTTTATACAGGGTGCTTTTGGTGTCTGTTTTCAGACAAACACTGTGAAACTAAATTGTTCTATAGTGGTGTTCGACTAAAATAATAAAGCGTGTGAGAGATGTAGTAAGAGCTTCATGTTGGAGCAAACGTTTCACATGTACTCGAAGATGACCCCTCGTCGTAAACCTAGACCTTAAAGAGTCTAGATTAGGCAATTACCTCAAGGGGAAACGAGGGTTGATTCATTTATACACATAATCTCTCCAAAAGAAAAGCTTTCAAGTATCAAAGACGAGTTGTACCATCTCCAATGTCCTGACACACCCTGTAGCACCAAATTTCACAGGCTCATTTATTAGCATATCGAAAAATTTTGAATCTGTGCAGCTATGTGGAAAACTCTATGCCCTTACGAGATTAGCAAACGGCAACAACAGCTGCTACTACATATTTGCTTGGCTTCTTCTACGACGACAGCACTTAAGCTACATATGAGCATCTTACAAACCCGCAGGCTCACTTTCTTCTTAGAAAGTAAACGGAGATTTTTCAAATTTACTCGAAACATTTGACGCTTACTCAGAGATATAAGATTCATATAACAAAAATAACAACAACAACAGAGATCTCTGCTCATTCAGCCAACCTTCATCAGCGTTTGGGTGCTGAGATCTTCACGTACACTCAGCAGCATGCAACCGTGATTCAATTTTGCTGCTTTGTTACCTGTGTGGTTGCTGTTATTGCTTCCTTTGCAGTTGCATCTTCTTATTCTACTCATTACTATTCTTCACATTGAGGTTGTTGTTGTTTTGGTGCGCTTCATTGTTATCTGACTACACCACCGAAGTGGGAATCCTCCGGTTTTGGCTTTGTCATGCAAACTATGAGAAAAAAAAAGATTTATTCTAAGATCTTTCAACGTTTCATTAGTGCTGGCGTATAAACAAACTTTTGTAAATATCTCATAGGTAGGTATACTTGTGTGTGCGAGTAGTTACCTTGAAGGCATTCGTTTATTTACCGGTCGTTTTCTAGAGTTTCTTGGCTTCTCAATAATTGGGACACATTTTCCATAATCACTTGGATTGCAATAACAAAGCGCAGACAATCAATAATTGACGAAAAATTTAACATTGACTATGACGAAGCGTGTTTTGCTTAGAGGACGAAGGCTCAGAATTTGGATAAAATCGAAGAAGATGCTCAGCTGTATGTTTCAACATTTAACTGTAGAAAGTGAGAGCCTCGAGGATGATTAGGCAAATGAGCTGTGGAAATAAAGCTAAAATGAAATTGTCTCAATGAGCTGTGATACTGGGTTCTATCAGCTATTCAGGCGGAGCTCCAGGAGGAAACTGGTTCATGGTTCGTTGTTTCAAGGAAATGCTTTTTTGTGGCCCACGATTGTTTAGTTCGAGTCCCAACTGTCCAGAAGTAGACTACGAGGGACCAGTGGAAATGCATCTAATTGTACTCAGGCGCCCACATGAATTCAATTTGAAATTAGTTCCTAGTTCCCGCAGACAATCCTCAAACCCAAGGCCAGCGCTTTAATTACCTTTGTGGGTGTCCTGAGAACAGCTCTGTTAATACCAGCCACAGCCATTCGATGTAACATTGTCCCAGCTTCGGAGCTCGCAGCGCTTGACGATGACTCCCCGACAGCAACTCATGTATAGTGCCGTTGCACTTGAACCTGTCAGACAACACCTTCGACATAGATGGTTATCTTAATTCACGAATCTTGCACTTCCTTGTGAATAGAATACGCTACGTTTTACCTTGGTTCTCACTATATCCCATCCTATGTACTCAAGATCCAGCAGAAGACCGCGAGTGTATGTAGATAGCTTCTCAATTTTCTTTGGGCTGCCTATACTTATCACACCGACATAGTTCTTTCAGCAACAAATTTAGAACGATGCCAAATTTTTTTCCGTTCGACTCACCCATCTCTCGTTTTGACAACCAATTGAGAGAATGTTGCGACGGCGATAACCGTTCTCGTTGAATCCTACTACCTGTATCGCTCTTAGAAAGATTGTCTAATTGGCCTATAGAGGTGGTCGGCACGGAGAGAGTGACTAATTACACAGGCCGACAAGAAATTTGACCATAAACCAGACCATACTTTCCTAAAGGTTTTCGATGCGCTGAATTCAAATCTGGACGCAGAATTGCTCTATCACGTCAGGATTTTGAGATATCCTAACCTAAAAGTGCAAAAACACCGTTTTTGCCTATTTTTGAGGTTATATCGCTCATTTGCTGCAACGTCGTCATAACTCAAAAAACCCAAATTTTGAGTTAACATCACTAATATATCGGAAATAATATGTTTGATCAACTGACAAAGTGTTATGTCCGAGGTTTTACTATTTCACGCAGCATCGCGGTAGAACTAATTACTTATCCCATATAAATATACGGCAATTCAAAAACTAAAAATGCGTTTTCTGTAATATCACAATTTTTGAGTTATGACGACGTTGCAGCAAATGAGCGATATATATACGACAGATTTTTTTTTTTTAAAGCAAACATTGCATCTTAAAGAAGAAGTCTTCCTCTTACGAATGGCGTTGAGTTTGCTCAAATATCTTTTTTTTTCGCTAAGATAGAGCAATTTAAAATTTTCCTATAGCTGAAAAACCACTGAATTAACGTAGCTATGATATTTGAGCAAACTCAACGCCATTCGTAAGAGGAAGACTTCTTCTTTAAGATGCAATATTTGCTTTTTAAAAAAAAAATCTGTCGTATATATATAACCTCAAAAATAGGCAAAAACGGTGTTTTTTGCACTTTTAGGTTAGGATATCTCAAAATCCTGACGTGATAGAGCAATTCTGCGTTCAGATTTGAATTCAGCACATCGAAAACCTTCAGGAAAGTATGGTCTGCTTTATGGTCAAAAATTTTGATCTCATTTTGTCGGCCTGTGTTATTGAAGCCCTTGGCCATTTCCTCCCAGAAGTTGAACGTTGAAGCTTTTAAAAACTTTCGGAATTAAGGTGAAAATGGTCCGAGACAACCTGAATGACTTTTTATTTTTCCCTATAGTCAGAAAATTTGGGCTACACTACGTACAAATACTTTGGAGAGGAATGGTGTCACCATCAAGCCATATCTAAAACCCAACCATTGAAAGCTTCACAGTTTCATGTCCGGAGGAAACTCCTGCAGGAAAAATGAAGAAGACTTGTTAGCCGACATTGGATCATAAACCCCCAATGGAGCACAGGGGTTAACATCAAACTATTTTAGTCAACGCAGGAGGTGGATCATGGCCCTATCAACATATCGTTTCCCTAGCTACTTGCCGTTGCATCGTAACATGGGAAAATTTTAGTACTTACTTTTACGTAAATGTTTTCGAAATCATTATGGGCCTGTTTCGAGTTTTCTTATGGCACAATTTCTAGACTTCTTTGGGACAATACAAAAAGTGGTTTAGAAGAGGATACGAGTACAATTTGGAGGTCCAGGCCTTTCTTCTCCAGGACCTGGTGTATCGCGAGGAACTGATTCATGATACTCTGTCTGCTCTTGACACCAAGGTATAGTCTTTTGGTGACTGATATCGGGAATGATATAAATATAAAAAGGTACCCTGAAAATTTTTCATGGAAGATTGTCGAGCAAGGTTAAAAAATACACGTTTTGACATCAGTATCAAAATTTTGAAAGAAGAAATTTGACTATAGTTAAGTGAAGCCGTAAAAAAAACAGACTGAAAAAAACAAATGTTTAGTGGCTTGTGTCAGAAAGCACCACTCAGATTTTTTCCATACAGAGCGTGAATAATATTTTTTTGGAGAAAATCCATTATGGCCGCAGGAAAAAAGTTATGAGAATTTGGACCTATTTTGAAGCAACATTCTTGAGCTTTTCAGTAGTATTTTTTTTTTTGTTCTCAAACTTTTTATTTGGAAACCAAAACCGGAACCGAAACACCTTACAAAACCGAAACCGAAATAAATGTTGAAGAACGAAACCGAAACCGGAACGTTAATTTAATCGGTGTCATCCTTTGGCTTATAGCCTTTTACCAAAAGCTTTGGGCGCGGTAATGTCTTTTTCACCTCATTATAGTCGGTTGAAGAAATGTAGATTTTGATTTGTTATCTCGTCCCATTTTATGAGTAGTAAGCATCCGTATTTTGAAGAGATTCAACGAACACTCCATCTGCCATACATCAAAGTCATATTCCCAAGCTTTTTTAAGTATCGCTGATCTAACATTATTTACGCTAACTAATTTTCGACATCACCGAATCCTTTCTCCTCTACTTAGGTAACACACCGAGTACCAAGAGCAAAAAGATAAACAGACCAATTGTTTGTTAAGTACAAACAAAATGTTAATGGCACATTGTGCCTCTATCACCTCCAAGCGATTTAGCATTTTTATGAAAATAAATTTTATTGAAATTTACCAAATTTATGCAAATCGCCTGGGAATATTCACTGCAAGATCGTGCAGCCGAGATCTCTTCCCTAATACGAATATTTTCGTTTTTAATAGATTTTGGGGTTTATAAACTACAGAGGACGACAAAAGAATATTTGCAATTGAATGATGATCCTGATGAGAATTTGGAATGTGTGAGATATCTGCCACCTCAGCGCCGAGCTGAGCAAAGAAGAAAGCAAGAATATGCAAATGAGAAAGTACATATCTAAGCAAAAGGTAAGGATAGCAAGCAATGAAGCTGCGTTCACTGTCAGGATAATCAGCTACGCTCGGGATCGTGCAGGGTTTCTAAGAAAGGCGTTGGTTTGGCTGCAGATCCGGGTAGGTATTTGAAATGAAATGAGAGAAAGGGGAATGAAAGGGCGTTTGATTGGGTTGTCTGTGTGCACAGCCGAGTTGCTTTCCTTTGCTTGCACCATCCTTTGTTAGTATTCGATCATCTATTGAACCTTCAATTTATTTGCTTTGCTTGCGAAATCATTAAGGTGCGCTTTGTATTCGTGTCGAAATAATGCCAATTGTTTGCTATTCGTTTATTTCGACGTGAATGCTGTAATGTGGCAAGGATGTGTGGCTTTGATTATAATAATCGTAATTAGCATTATGGTGTGAAGTGCATTTTGGGCGCTTTTGATATTAGAATTTTGAAAATTCTATTGATCATCGATTAAATGGGAGGTGCGTGTATACATACAGAGCCATTCCGGGGATCACGATATGCGCTCAAAGGATAAAGGATATGCGTGTGCGCCAAAAAAAGGATGTGCCATATATTGTAATTATAAACACGAATTGCATTATGGTATGACATGCAAATTTTCAATATTTTTTTCTTTTCTTTTGCTTTTTGCTTAAGGCGCACTATGGAGCGTTTTAAAGAAACTTCTATCAAAATAAGAAAAAATTTCAAAAACAAATTTTAGAAAACCTTTTTGAAGAGGAAACTAGCATCTTATAACTTTTTTATATTAAAACTAATTCTTTTTCTTCTTCTTCTTAAAATAGCCTTTAACCGCCTAGGCGATTTTGGCCGTCTAACATGTTTCGCCAGTCGGCTATTCGCACCTCGTTATAGTCCGGTTGTTGAATTTCGATTGCATCGTCTTCGATTGTTGGGTCGGGTTCGTCCTCTTCTCTGGATTGTTGCTCTGTTCCTCCGTTTAGAAGGGCAGATAAGTGATCCCTCCATAACCTTAGTACTCTCTGAACATCTGCCACCAGGTCGCCGTTGTCATTTTTACAGGAGTTTGCCCCGGGTTAAAAACCTTCCGTCATTCGTCGAATTTTTTGATAAAATTTTCGGACATTGCTTCTGCTGGCTAGCATTTCAAGCTCTTCGATTTCACGCCTTTCCGCTTCCCTTTTCTTCGCCCGGAAAAGCCGTCTCGCTTCCCTCTTCCTCTCACGGTAGTGTTCACACACGCTCCTCGTTGAATTCGCTTTTTGCCTTATAGGCGTCGTCCTTTCTTTTGACTGCGTCTTTGCACTCTCTATCATCGTACCAGCTGTTTTTTGCACTTGCCGGAATCCAATTACTTCCTCGGATTATTTTGGGATAATTTTTGGGTCGTTTTGGGGTCTTTTCAGGATTTTTATGGGATTATTTTAGGGTCATTTTTGGATCAAGAAAATAAAACTAAAATAATAAAATACAATTAAAAAATGTTTTTCTTTTAATTAAAAAATAAATTAAATTTAAAAAAATTTAAATTTAACAAATTAAAGAAATAAAGCAAAGCAAAATGAATATACACATTAGATTTCAACCCAACTTCCTCTGAAACACCCCACAGTGCAGCTACTCAGCTAACAACTTCATAAATATTTTCATTCTGCTTTATGCCAAGTTCAATCTAACACTTCCACACAGAACTTTTTTTTTGCATCACTGCTATTATTCCATTATTAGCATATTATTCCGCACTTCAATTTGCATCGCTTTCTTTGCATTGTTTTCTGTTGGTTTTTTTATTATTGTTCTTTTTTTCGTTGTTTGCTGTCTAATAAGGCGATATATTGTGAAATTTGATGCGATTTATTATCTGCGGCGTCTTTCGTGTATTTTTCAAAGTTTGCCATTTATGCCTTTTATTCGATTGTCAATGCAATTGTCTCATCGACTGTCTTCTTTTGTTTCGTTTGGTTGCAATTTAACCCTTTTGTGTGCATTTCGTATTTCTCCAGCGTATTCCTTCTATAAAAAAAATTTAATTACATACTTTGAAAATTTGTGTGGATTTTTGACCAGCTGACTAATTTTTATCAAAATATTCTATTTGAGTTTTTGACGCAAGCAAGTTGAAAAATGCTACAAACAATACCAACCACGATGATTGCAATTTCCAACAATAAGTACAATACAAAGCGGTTGGACAAGATCCTTCAACAAGTTCGAAATTACAATCATCGTGTTTGGTATTGTTTGTAGCATTTTTCAACTTGTTTTCGCCAAAAACTCAAAAATAATAATTTGACAAAAATTATTCAACTGGTCAAAGGTCCATAATAATTTCTAAAGTTCATAACATAATTTACAATAATAACAACAAAGAAATTATCACAAATTTGCGGGCACGGGAAAAAATGTACCATGAATAAAGCTCGTACGATTGTAGCTAATGTGTACAACAAAAAATCGTAAACCATACTTAATAGCAACAGATTGTCGCATGTGTAGTGCACTTAGCTAAGAATAACAATGAAAAATAAAATAACTACAACGAAATGCGTAAAACAGTGTTTGCTGTAATGGTTACCCACTGCGGTTAGAAATTCCCCATCTCCTTGGTTCTATGACCAGTAAAGGGATGCAAAATGTCTAACAATTCAATACAAAGCGGTTTGACAAGATCCTTCAACAAGGTCGAAATTGCAATCATCGTAGTTGGTATTATGTGTGTTTGTAGCATTTTCAACTTGTTTTCGCTAAAAACTCAAAAATATTAATTTGACGAAAATTATTCAATTGGTCAAAATCCACAAAAGTTTCCAAACAAAATAAATCAAATTAAAAAAATAATAAAAATAAGAAAATCTATCTATTATTATATATAAATGCGCAATGCTTAAAAGTTTCCTCCCTTTTTGTAATAACCACAATTCTAAGGTATATAAAATTTGATATGTATCGATTGGTCTCGCCGAGCAGGGTGTGCGACAACAAACCAAAAATTAAAATAAATTAATTATAATATGATTTGAAAGTCACACCACTACAAGTGATAAACACGCATTCACTATATAGAGCCGCTGTTATGTGTGTGTGTAGGTACACTTGCATTGTTGTGCTTGCATTCATTGCAGTTGGGGAGAGTCCGAGTGTGAGTTGTTTTGTTGGCAGCAATACTAAACATGAGCCAGCCCGTCAACTTTATTGATCGTAGGTACAAACAGTGTTTACAAAAACAAAATCTGTGCGTGGGTATTCAGAGAAGCAAATGATTGCTCAGACATGATGTTTTGAAAAATAAAAGCACAAAGCCCTTCGTGGCTAGACTTAGTGAAATAAAGTAAAAAGGAAAATTGATAAAACTAAAAAAAGTAAAATAAGAAATAGAAAAGTGATTGAAAGTTAAAAAAGAAATTTGTTGGAAATGAAAGGAAAGGAAAGAATATAAAAAAAATAAAACAAAATGAAATAAATAAAAGTGAAAGAAAATAAAGGTAAGATAAAAATGAAAGAAAAGAAATGAAATAAAAAAAAATGAATAAAATGAGAGGAAACTAAGGGAAACGAAACTAAAGCAAAGGAAACGAAAGAAAATTAAAGAAAACGAAAATAAAAGGAAAAAAGGAATGTAATGGAAATGGAAAGAAAGGTCAGGTAAGAGAATAAAAGAAACGAAAAGAAAGGAAAATAAAAGAAAAGAACAGAGAAGAGAGAAAGAAAGAAGGGAAATAAAATGAAATGAAAGAAAAGGAAAGAAAAGGAAAAGAAAAGAGAGGGATGAAAAGAAAAGGTAAGAAAAGGGTAGGGAAGGAAAGAAAAGAAAAAGAAATAAAATGAGATGAAAGGAGAAGAAAGAAAGGAAATAAAAGCAAAGGAAAGGAAAGGAAAGAAATAAAAATGAAGACTACCTAAGAAGAATAAATAATTATCAACATTGAAACTATGTTACTGAATGGTGTAAAGAGGGAGGAAAAGGCAAAATGAACAGGAATGTATAGAAACTAAAAGAAAAAAAAAATATGAAAAAATGGCAAATTTAAGAAACAGCAAAAAGGTAGGAAAATAAAATAAGCTTTTGTGGTTGAATTTCAACCACTGGGCGAACTCTAGTAAGATATAAATGCTGGATACCAAAAACTCTTTATTTCTTTCTAACAAAGTCAAATAGTTTTTATTTCTTCATATGGCCGTATCGGCTTTATGCCTTCCCTTTTTTGAATTCGGTCAACTTTACCTTTGTCTCTTTTTGTAGTTTATTTATTTTCGCCTTTTGCTGAAGCTATTCCAAGATTACCATTTAAATTGATTTGTAATCGATACTTAAGCAGTTTATTGGCGTTTTTATGATAATAAAATTTGACAAAAACATGAACATTTACAATTAACATAAAAGAAGTGTTAACGAGCGAGTGGCGAGCATGAAATTACAATAAACATACATACATATGTACATAGCTTATATGTAAATAAATGGTGAAAAAGTAATTTATGCTGTGAAAACAAAAAAGAAAAAACAAAAAAAAAAAATAATAATAAACAAAAGAAACGAAGTTTTAGCACCGTACTTTTTATGGAGATTTATATGCGATTTTCTTCTTCTTTTTATTGCAAAAGCCATTTAACGGTAGCGACTACGACAAACATACATACCTACTTGCATAGGTATAGGTGCTGGGTTTATGATTTATGGCTGCAAAACAAATAAATATTGACATGATTATAAAATTTTAAAGCTTTCACCGTCTTAAAAAATGTTCCAATTCTAATCAAGTTCTTTGAACTTTGGCGCAAGGCATTTGACTATTCGAACTTTTAGTGCAAAAATTATTAGCTTTCAGGAGCAGTTTTACGATCATAAAAATATTTATTTATAAGTAGTGAAACAGAAAAATATGTAAAGAAAGGTACTTCTTTTGACGAAATTTGTGAAAGGTGAATCTTATTTAATTATAGATTTTATATATTTAAAAATTCATATGGGAGGTCTTTATTGCAGAAGCAGAAGCTAAAACTAAAGTTTTTACAAATTTTTTCCTACTGTATGTTTCCACAGGAAACACTTAAAAATAGCCTTTAAACGTTATGACTGCTTTCAAAGCCAAGAAGAAACATATGTACATAAAATAGGATTAGACGGCAACCCTGGGTGGCATGGAAATATCTTAGTTGGTATGCGGCCAAAAATAACTTTCATTTCATACCCATCTTATCATATCTTGCTCAATATCAAAACGATATCGAAAGTAGGCGTAGTTGGAGGGCGATTTTATCCAATTTTATCAGGTATACTTCCAACGATACTAGTATGCTTTGCGCGAAATTCCATCGTTCTACCCTAATCAGTTTAAAAGTTATGACCCGTGAAATTTTAAAATATGCCTCCCTGAAAAGTGGGCGGGGCCACGCCTTCTTTTAAAAATTTATCTAAAAAGCATAATAGAATGACTAGAGGGTTCATCCGACCAAACTATATCATTTTAGGCATTTCCGTTACCGAATTATATCAATTTAGGTGCTTTTCGAAGCTTTCGATATCGAAAGTGGGCATGGTTTGAGGGTGATTTTATCCAATTTCATCAGGTATACTCCCAATGATATTAGTATGCTTTGTGCCAAATTCCGTCGTTCTATCATAATCTGTTTAAAGGAATGACCAGTCAAATTTTCAAAAATGCCTCTCTTGAAAGGGGGCGGTGCCAGGTCCACTATAAAAAAATTATGGAAAAATCATCAGGTGGATTCACCTATAAAATAATATCATTTTAGCCATTTCAGCTACCGAGATACGTCGAAATTTTCGATATCGAAAAAGGGGGCGTGGTTATCATCCGATTTCACCCATTTTTAATAGCAACCTACCTTGGCCAGAAAGTAAGATGTATACAAAATTTTATGCAAATATCTCAATTTTTACTCAAGTTCACATCGTGTATACGAACAGGCGGACGGACAGACGGGCATGTCTTACGAAGGAATAAATAAAATTCGGTTAGGTGGCAACACTGCTGGGAAATATCTTCTTTCGTATATGGCCAACATAATCGTTCATTTGATACCCATATCTTGCTCAATATTTAAAAGAAAATGAGATAGGTGGCAACCTTGTAAACCGCCCCAAGTAGAAAGTTTCAGAAAGAAGCATACTATCTGTATGCCAAATTTGGTCCAAATCAGTCAGTCGGTCAACGATAAGTCGGTCAATGATATGAAGTTTCCAAAACCGGTCAGAGCTCCTGCAGGCCCATCACTGGAAAGCAGCCCAGAACTTCCTAAAGTTATTAAGACCACAATTCACCTCAAAGCTTAGAGATATAGGACGATGCCGACGGCCCAGTTCCTACCGATGGAAAAACTCCACGATATTTTTTCTTTGTGACTCGATTCCACCAACTAAGTAAATTTAAGACTATTCGATCATAAAATAGTCATACTTTGAAGTATCGGTAGTTACATCCTTCCGGCTAGTGTTGTTGTCAAGCCTATTTATTTGTGAAGATTAATGTGTGAGAAAAGATAGCCACTGAGCTATCCTAATTTTGCAAGGCCCAAGTGATTTGTCTTACGTACTGACAATCCAAAGTCGAAGTCAGGCTCCTACGGATTTGCATACAACACGACATCCAGGATAAAGCTGACATCAGTTCTAAGATCTGAAAATATTGCTGAAAATCCTGCCCTCGGTAAGTATAACCTCTACCACGCATTGATCAGATCAGATGGTCAGCACAGTACAAACACAATTTTGATTAGGGCTGTTTATTCGATTAATCCAGTAAATTGATTAATCAAATCTTCAGTTAATCGATTACTTGATTAATCAAAATTATGAGTAATCAAAACTAGCGTTACTCGAGTATATTTAAAAATGGTTAATCAAATTCACTAATTTTTTTATGTGAAAGTTTGCCATGAAATGGCTGAAAAAAAAATAAAAACCAAACATGCTTCAAAATATAAAAAATAAAAAATTTAAGAAAATTTGGACGTGTTGTCCGATCGCGAATGAGCAAAATGTCGAAGATACAACAAATTGTTGAAGTATCAAGGAACTTCCGTTTTAATATATGTATAATCACTTTATTCAAAAAAGGATTAATCAAAAAGGCGAATAATCAATTAAATTTCATTTTGATTAATCAAAATCTTAATTAATCGAGTAAACACCGTTTTTGGTTAATCAAAAATCACAATTAATCGATTAATTGAGTTACCGAAATTATGAGTAGTCAAAATTTTGATTAATCAATTAATCATACAGCACTAATTTTGATGCTTCCTCTGCAATCCCTCGTATACACTTTTCTTTAGGCGCGTATCACCCCACTATCGGAGGCAGTCAATATTACGGGGAGGTAACGGTAGGCGTGTGACAATCAACAATCCAAAACACTCTGTTTTTTTCGTTGACTCCTGAGGAATACCCCAAGTAGAATTGGGGAAGAAAGAGTAACAAAAAAAATCCGCTAAAACGTAGTACTCCCCAACAGCAACAAATCAATGAGATTGTAAATTGTAAGTAACAATGGCCCAGATTAACAGCCGCTTAAACAACAACAAGAAAAAAACTACAAATGAAAATAACAACTTCTGTTGCTTGCAGCAGGAATATTCCCACGTTTCAGCATAAAAAAATGTGGTGCGCAGTGCATCAAACCGAAGTTGCGCGTAGGCGCTCAGACACAACCAACGATACCAAGGCAGTGGCACAGCCAACGAGATGAGGGGATGTATCCATGTCGTACAAGATTTATAAATGCAAACATATTTACGTGTTTGTATGTTTGCTGCCATCAGCTATGTACAAAGGTAGGAGAGTTAGAGATTGCGCAGGCGCAACTGTTTACTTTATTCGTACTATCGCAGCATGTTTGCTTGAGGGCATCTGTTCCCGCCGGATTGTCGAATTGTTGTGTACCTGTCTGGTTCACCTTTGCTTGCATGAAAGTACTTTTTGTTATTTTTTGCTTTTTACTTTTATTTATTTTTATTTTTTTTTGTTATAGCAGCAGCCCCGTAAAACAGGTTCTAGCCACTTGTGACTCAAAACTCTTATCTCATCTCTCAATTCATTTAATTTCATTTCTTTCTTAGCAGTTTTTTATTGTTGTTGTTCTTATAATATAATATTTTATAGAGGCAGGGGCAGCACCTAAGCAGTGAAATTTTTATTGCATCAAATAAAGGAATTCTTCATGTTGGTGGAACAATGGGATAGAAGAAAATAAAAAAGAGAAAAAATATACAAAAACAAATAAAAAGTTTTCAAAAACAATAATAGCTAGAAGGCCCGGCAGACGCTGTCTTGTCCGGAATTCACTCTTCAGCGTCCATACATTCCTATTCAATCAAACCTTTTCTTTTTCCTTCTATCCCTATCCCTATCCCTATCCCTATCCCTATCCCTATCTCTATCCCTATCCCTATCCCTATCCCTATCCCTATCCCTATCCCTATCCCTATCCCTATCCCTATCCCTATCCCTATCCCTATCCCTATCCCTATCCCTATCCCTATCCCTATCCCTATCCCTATCCCTATCCCTATCCCTATCCCTATCCCTATCCCTATCCCTATCCCTATCCCTATCCCTATCCCTATCCCTATCCCTATCCCTATCCCTATCCCTATCCCTATCCCTATCCCTATCCCTATCCCTATCCCTATCCCTATCCCTATCCCTATCCCTATCCCTATCCCTATCCCTATCCCTATCCCTATCCCTATCCCTATCCCTATCCCTATCCCTATCCCTATCCCTATCCCTATCCCTATCCCTATCCCTATCCCTATCCCTATCCCTATCCCTATCCCTATCCCTATCCCTATCCCTATCCCTATCCCTATCCCTATCCCTATCCCTATCCCTATCCCTATCCCTATCCCTTCCCTTCCCCTAACATCTTTCTCTTCCCTTGTTTTTATGATTTTTCTTTCAGCACACCTTCATTATTTGCATAAATAGTTTTTTGCGGGGAATTTAGCTGCGATTTTTTCTCAAGAGATCACTTTAACTTTTACTGTTTTACCTGCACTTCTGCTTTCCTTTTCCCTTTCTTTGTTTTACTCTCAACTCAAAAATACACATTATTCACTGTGTCACTTGGTTGATTTTATTCAATGCAAGCTGTTGTCTTACCAGAGAGAGAGGTCCTCACAGCAAAGAACAACTATGGACAAAAAAAACTAGATTTTGAACCACAAATGTTTGGTCATTGGCCGCTTGTTATTGTATCTGTTTTGTTTCATTTGCTCATTGAAGATTTATTCTACACTTGTAGTGTTGCAACTGATCTCTTTTGTTGTTGTTGCTAGACATATATATATAGTGGCGAATCTGCACAACATCTGCTTGTACATCTTTTTTCACATGGTCCCTGCTATATGTTTTCAAAGCCGTACGCATGGACAAGTATCTATATTCCCAATAAAAAATTCCCTGCTTTTATAAGGCTTATTTCAGAGATCAGAAATTTGGAAGGACTTGGGTAGTATGGAATATTACCTTTTTGGTCAAAGTATTTCATATCAAGATTAAATTATACAAATCGGCCAAGTTGTTCTCCCGTGATGCAACAGCTAACGAAGCCAATTTCTTTTTACTCATCAGATTATCGCCTCCACCATATTTTGTTGGTTTCTTCATTCATTGATTCCCTGTTGGATAATCTTCCGTATATGAGGGCAGGAGATTGATGTGCGGATATAGGCGTTTGAACAGTGACAGCAACCGTAAAGTGTATAAATAGCAATAACAACAACGTATAAAAACCAACAGCTGAAGCAGCAACATGTGTCCGCCACGCATGCGCAGGTACATTTTTGAAGTAGATCGACGCATTTGAGCGTTTATAAGGAAGGTAAATGAAAAAAATAAAATTTTAATAGCATCATTATTTGTGGGGAATTCATTCTTCTTATAATTTTTTGTATTGAACGGTAAATAAAGGACATTATGCAACACAATTTTCGGGGTTAACTACAAACTAGACTGTAGCTAATCACACACAAAATAAATTGAAATAAAAAAGAAAGAAAAACAAAAGTAATTGAAAATTAAAAAAAATAACAAAATTTATGAAAATTAAAAAAATTTAACTATCATAAAAAGTTGAATTAAATTAACTAAAATAAGAAATGAAATTAGATAAAATAAACAAAGAAAAATTCAAAAATTAAATTAACAAAAAAAAAAAAATAAAATAAAATAATACAAAATAAATTAAAAAAAAAAAAAAAAAAAATAAAATAAATTAAAAAAAAAATAAAAAAATAAAAAATAAAATAAAATAAAAAAATAAAATAAAATAAAATAAAATAAAATAAAATAAAATAAAATAAAAAAAAATAAAAAAAATAAAATAAAAAAAAAAATAAAAAAAAAATAAAATAAAATAAAATAAAAAAAATAAAATAAAATAATAAGAAAAAAAAAATAAAATAAAATAAAATAAAATAAAAAAATAAAATAAAATAAAATAAAATAATAAGAAAAATAAAACAAAATAAAAAAATAAAAGAAAAAAAAAAATAATTAAAGTAAAATAAAAAAATAGGTAAAATGAAATAAAAAAAATAAAAATACAAAAGTTTAAAACTGTAAGCAGGGCGATTCAGAGCGAAACGATGATAAAGATTTAACAAAATTGTGTTCTCGTTTTCCAACAAAACCCGGTATTTTTAATATAAAATTAATTACAATACTGTCCTCGTATTCAAATTCGTAATCAAAACTGATTACACATGAAAAGTGCTGCAAAAAAAACGATATACAGTTACACACTTTCTATAATTGACGGCTTACACAAAAACAATAAAAGCTGTCGTTGAACACGTGTACTTACTATAAAACTCAACATTATTTTGAATAAAAAATGCGCAACACTTTGGATAAAAAACAGGAAACAACAACAAAGACAAGCACCGAATGTGAACAACGCAATTAGAAAAAAAGCAACACCAAATCAACTAAAGAAATATGCAAAAAATTACTAAAATACAAAAAAAAAAAAACACGTAAATATGTTTGAATGAGGTTGTGTGAATGTAAAAAAAATTAATGTACAAACATTTCATAGGCAACAAAAAGGACACGCACAATGCCGATAGGCTTATGAATCTGTATAAAAGTCGTAAACGGGTTTCAGGGTAACGAAAAAAAAACAGGATTTTTTGTCAATGAGAAAGTACGCAAAAAAAGTAATTGTCAGACGGTTGTTTTAAGTTTTTTTTATATTTGATTTCTTGTTTTAGTTTATTGCAAATGTTAATACGAATTTTATACCCGTTGTTGTTTTTAAGCAACATAAAGATATAGTACCTGGGTACCGAAGCTGTCGCATAATCTTAGGTACTTACCAAACTGAGCACTAGCTTCCAGGGCTATCGGCTCGTCGAGGCGTTATTGTTGTTTATCTCCTATCTCAATACGAATTCCATACTTTCTTGCAACGAATTAAAAAAAAATACTCTGAGATAACCACTGCCATCGAAGGACCAGGTGGAGGCAGATCTGCGAATATACCGGGTCTTCTATTGGCGCCACTTCGCTCAATAAAGAATCGACTGGTGAAACATGTTGGTCGGCCAAAATCGTCTAGGCGGTTAGATGGCTATTTTAAGTAAGTAATTATTCTGAGATAACGACGTAAGCGGCAGACTTATGCCCATAATTCATATTTTGGGCTACCAAAAGCTCGAATTACAAAGTTCTTTAGAAGATTTTCCGAGGCTGCCTTGGTTAACGCAGTTTCTGGATGCTACAACTAGACACCTCTTCATCTGAGAATTTCGTCTCGTGTACGCTGGGAGCACGAACCCTCGATCCATTGAAATATCTAGACATGTCACGTTACTCCGTACATCGGCCCTAGATTTGGGAATATGAATTCTTGTGCATACTCCACGACTGAAGGAAGCAAGATCAGTTCTGATGTGATTCTCTTTTTGGTGTGGTCGATTTTAGGTTAAGGAACAAACAGAGGAATCAGTCTTGGTAAATTACATAAAATGTCTAAATGGTATACCAAATTCGATGACCAGGCGGACTAGGCAACATGAAAAGAGCCTTCACACAAAAAATGGATTAAAACTTGAGGTGAATCTAAGCGTGTTTGGGCTAGCGTTACTAGTAAACTAGTGTTCCAAAGGTCTTACTTTGGCTTGAAACTTTTTAATAATAATTACACTGTACAACCGTCAAACAATCCCTGAAGGGTTCTTATCGGTTTCTAAAGCTTTTGGGTGTGCTGAATCCGAATCTGAAGTCAGATTTTTCGAGTCACCCTAAGTTTTCTATCCAGAGTGTAGTTTGTTCAGAGATCAGTAGTAGTAAAATTATTATTTTTTTTATTAAAAAAAAAAAAATCTTAATATTTTTTTGCACTATGGAACATCTGTTTGCACACAAATATAAAAATCAAAATTAAATTATGGTTCCTTGGCCCTAGAAAAATTGTTAAATTAGTTATTGGGACAATCCATATGAAAACGTCTAATATTAGCATTAGCATATTGAGGGACACTTCTTTAGGGTCCTAAAGGAACATATTGACACACATTTATTTTTTATAACCACTGGTTTCGGACTGGTCAAGTTTCAAAGTTTGAAAACCGTCATTTTTAGGCCTAGCCTATTTTAGCTGTAAAAATGTTTCCATTAGAGATATCTTTACATTCGATATAGCGTTTTAAAGGGAAAAGATAGCAGTTTGATTAAATATAAATATTAAATCATATACAAGTACCTGGTATTAAAAACCCGGTACTGAAAGTACGTATTTTTTTTTATTGATTTTCGTCAACTTTAGCCGGCTCTGGAGTCTTTACTGTTTTAAGTAGCCACTCAATATTTGTCAGAAATTAAGGGTACATATCCTAGAAGAAATTAACCCATCCATCGGCCAAAAAAACCCAGTCCTTATAGATAAATTATTATCTCGAAATTTGTCAACTTTCAAAAATCATGGTTTTCAGGCTCGAAAACGGACATGTTTACAAGGAGATAAAAATACGGATTTCTCATGGACTCTAGTCCTGACCTTTGGCTTCAAATACCTCAACATTTTGTTTTGTTATTTTCATTCGAAGGGCCTCTGCTGATCGATTTTTTAAGGCATAATTTAAATCAAATTTATACCAACTATTTTTGAAAACTCATTTTATATAAAGTTCTTTTAAATAAAGAGACACTAAATTTCGGTTCTGGCTATGTTGTGAATCAGTTTTGTCATTTGAAATCGCGGTTTAAGATTTCGATGGGTCTAATTTTTTAAGTCGTCTTAGGCTTTTTTGGCATATGACCACTTATCTATGTGTGCCCATTGGGGCAATTTTCAATAAATAAGGACTAAAGAAAGCTTGTATCAAGTAATTTATAAACTTGCATACTTTGTTTAACTAAACACTGTCAAATAAAAAATAAAAAAAACATAGCGGTTTTGGCTGTTTGCATCTGCTGAAATCATAATGCCTTTTTTTTAAGTTGCAAATTATTATATTAATTGAATAAGTCGCGAATTTTTCGTTCGGTTCTGGTGATTTTCGGAGTCCCGGGATAATATGGAGTGCTCAATAGGTTTAATGCTGCTAGAAAATTGCCATAAACGTTCTTCGAAGTTAATTAGTGAAGACAATATAAGTGAAAGTGATAAATACTTATTAACAAAACGAATAAAAGCAGTTGGTTTTAATAATATCTGTACCTATCATCATAAAAAATATGTCGATAACTATTCTCATTTTTTTGGGAGACAATGCTGTGATCCATTGAATATCCATAAAACTCCTATTAAAAAGTCACTTAGAGAAATTAGCATAGCATTTTGTGAAGAAAATGAAATTTTGAATCTCAAACCGGGACGAGCAATTTGTACACGCTGTATTGAAAACTTAAGCAAAGCGCCTTTTAAGGACATTAATGGTAATCGTGAAGTGTCATTTGAACCTCCATATGAGGCACTAAATTCACTGAATAAAATATGTTCAATTCTCGAGGAATCACCGATTCCGCCAATTCAAAAATTAAGCGTACACCAGAGAAAACGTAAAATCGATGAAAAAGTGGACCAAATATCAAGAAAAATAAGAAACAAATTACAATCATCTTTTGACATTGTGGAAAGTGAAGAAAAGGCTAAGGCTAGTGATCATAACTGTCATAATTTAGACTATTTGGACTTGATCGAAGAAATGAAAAGTAAATTTAAGGCTTATTAGGGAAGCCTCCACAAAAAGAGAGTGGGCATCAGTTAAAAAGTGAAACTGTGGAAGAAGTAAAACAATTTTATGAAGATGATGAAATAAGTAGATTAATGCCGGGACAAAAAGATTGGATAACTGTGCGTGACGATAATAATGTAAAGTCTAAAGAAAAAAAAACGTTTAATCTTATTAAACCTTAGAGAAACATATGAAAAATTTAAAGAAATATATCTACGGCTAAAGATAGGGTTCTCGTCATTTGCCTCACTGCGTCCGAAGCACTGTGTATTAGCTGGAGCGAATGGCACACATTCAGTGTGTGTTTGCTTGATTCATCAGAAAATTAAGTTGATGTTGACGGCGTGCAAGGCTAATAAAACATACAAAGAATTGCTTAAGAAAATAGTTTGTGATAGTTCGTGTGAAGATTGCATGTTTTCGCGTTGTACAATATGTCCAGGCACTGAAGTTATTGATTCTGACATATGCGGAGAATGTGAACTTTCATCTGAAATACAATTTAAGCAATGGGTTTCTACTGATCGCTGCAATTTAATAACTATAGTAAAAACTATAGGAGAATTCAAGGATGATATAAAGCAACAGTTAATAGCTTTAAAGGCTCATCATTTTATTTCAAATAAACAAGCTGAGTACCTAAAGTATCTCAAGGAAAATTTGAAAGATAATACAGAGTGCATAACACTAGTTGACTTTTCAGAAAATTATTCGTTTATTGTGCAAGATGAGGTACAGGCCTTTCATTGGACAAAAAACCAAGCTACTCTTCACCCTTTTGTGATATATTTTAAAGAAGACGGCGTACTTAAAACGAAAACTTTCTGTGTGATAAGTGATTATCTAAACCACCATACTGTATGAAAACCACCATACTGTATAAAATAAACTATCCACTGTTTAAAAAAATGTATTACTTCAGTGACGGGTCCGCTGCCCAGTACAAAAATAAAAAAAATTTTGTTAATGTGTGCCATCACAACGATGATTTTGGATTGGAGGCAGAGTGGCATTTCTTTGCTACCGCCCACGGCAAAAGCCCATGTGATGGCGCAGGAGGTACAATCAAACGTACCGTAAGGAAAGCCAGCTTGCAGCGAACTGCAGAAGATCACATACTAACCCCAAAGTCAATGTTTGATTTTTGTTCAAAAGCAATTAAAGGCATAACATTTTTTTATATAACTAGTTTGGACGTTGAAGCTGCTGAAATCTTTTTAAATGAAAGATTTAAAAACATAAACAGCATCAAAGATACGAGAAAATACCATAGCTGCGTTCCTCTATCTCAGCAGCAATTAAAAGTACGAAAATATTCATCTTCAGATAATTTTGACATTGTAATGATATAGTAAATTGCAAAATATAACCGTTTTTTTCGAAAAAAAGCAATCAGTTTTGAGTTAAATTATTGAAAAAATTTTAAAATTATGCCTTAAAAAATCGATCAGCAGATGCCCTTAGTATGAAAGTAACAAAACAAAATGTTGAGGTGTTAGAAGCTGAAGGTAAGGACTAGAGTTCATGAAAAATTCGTATTTTTATCTCTTGAGAAACACCCTTATTTTAGAGCCTGAAAGCACTATTTTTGAAATTTTAAAAATTTCAAGATAATAATTTATCAATAAGGAGTGAGTTGTTTACATGGATGGATATGTTAGTTATTCTAAAATATGTGACCCTAATTTCTTCTTTTAGTCATTATTTATTGAAAATTGCTCCAATGGGCACACATAGATAAGTGGCCATATGCCAAAACAGCCTAAGTCGACTTAAAAAATTAGACCCATCGAAATCTTAAACCGCGATTTCAAATGACAAAACTGATTCACAACATAGCAAGAACCGAAATTTAGTGTCTCTTTATTTAAAAGAACTTTATATAAAATGAGTTTTCAAAAATAGTTGGTATAAATTTGATTTAAATTATGCCTTAAAAAATCGATCAGTAGAGGCCCTTCGAATGAAAATAACAAAACAAAATGTTGAGGTATTTGAAGCCAAAGGTCAGGACTAGAGTCCATGATAAATCCGTATTTTTATCTTCTTGTAAACATGTCCGTTTTCGAGCCTGAAAACCATGATTTTTGAAAATTGAAAATTTCGAGATAATAATTTATCTATAAGGACTGGGTTTTTTTGGCCGATGGATGGGTTAATTTCTTCTAGGATATGTACCCTTAATTTCTGACAAATATTGTGTGGCTACTTAAAACAGTAAAGACTCCAGAGCCGGCTAAAGTTGACGAAAATCAATAAAAAAAAATACGTATTTTCAGTACCGGGTTTTTAATACCAGGTACTTGTATATGATTTAATATTTATATTTAATCAAACTGCTATCTTTTCCCTTTAAAACGCTATATCGAATGTAAAGATATCTCTAATGGAAACATTTTTACAGCTAAAATAGGCTAGGCCTAAAAATGACGGTTTTCAAACTTTGAAACTTGACCAGTCCGAAACCAGTGGTTATAAAAAATAAATGTGTGTCAATATGTTCCTTTAGGACCCTAAAGAAGTGTCCCTCAAAGTTTGAGCGAAATCCGAGACTAGCCAGCTTTTTGAATTAGACGTTTTCATTTGGATTGTCCCTATTAAAAAAATTTTTTTTTTACAACTACCGATCTCTTTACAAATCACCCTCTGGAGAGAATACCTAGAGTGACCATTGTAAAAAAATGTATTAGTAAAAAATGTATAGGGTTGCCACCTATCTCAATTTTTTTAAATTATGGAGCAAAATATGCCAATATGGGTATCAAATGAATGGTATTTTCGCCGACATACCGACTAAAATATTTTCAAGTAGGGTTGCCGCCCAGGGTTTCCATTTTACGGTATTGTATTTGTATATTTTGGGGTTATTTTGGGTATTATTAGGATTATTAAAGGATCATTGTGGGATCATTTAGGGATCACTTTGGGATAATTTTGGGGCTATTTTCAGATCATTTTGGGTTCAATTTTGGATCATTTTGGGAGAGTTTTGGGGTCATTTTCGCAACATTTTGGGATCATTTTTGAATAATTTTATGGTCATTTTGGGTCGAATTCTGAATTTTCCTATCATTTTCGGTACATTTAAGGGTCGTTTGGGGTAATTTTGGAATCATTTTGGGGCCATTTTGAGATAATTTTTGGATCATTTTGGGTTCATTTTAGGGTAATTTTGGGGTCATTTTGGGATCATTTTTGGGTCGTTTTGGGTTTCATTTCGGATCATTTTAAGATTATTTGGGGACTATTTTAGGGTAGTTTTGGGATCATTTTGGGTAAGTAAAGTAAGCGCGTAATTGTTAGGACCGAGCAAGCTCGGTCACCCAGGTACTATCGTTTTAGTAGTTTCAGAGTTCCGGGCTAACATAAATCGTAAACCTGACTTTTATATAAAACGGATGAAGTTAAAAGCGCCATTACACCGCACCAAATTTGGTAAATTTGGCGAAAAATAGCAAATTTGGCGCTTTTTTCCATACAAATCTCACCAAATTTAGAATTCCATCGCATTTGGCCTCATTCGCTGAACAATACAATCCACAATTCCTCAAAATAGCAATCCTGCCTGTGTTCCACATTTAGAATTGCCCAGCAAGAACCTTAATGGGTAATTAACGTGTGAAAACTTTTGCATTATGCACAGTTCTAAATAACAATTTCAACTATTTTTTTTATGATATTGGACCAGTTCCACTAAGAAAAGAGAGAAGCCTTCTTGATTCTTCATTTATTATTACTCTACATGTGTTTAAAACATCAAGGTGGTGCATTTTCTTTCGGTGGCTTTGTATTCTGGTAGAAGATTCTTGCAGGGAAGGTGAAGCCAAATGCAAATTTGCCAGTGTAAACAGGTTCGAAATGACACATTCAAATTCGCCAATTTTGGTGCAGTATAAATGTACTATAAGGCTGCATGAGGGTATAAATTATCTATGCCCATGGAGCTTGTGCTAGCCTTACTCGTTTTCAAATAAGCAGGAAATTCTAGAAAAAAAATTAATATAAAAAGCATGAAAAGGTAAAAAAATCCGGAACTGTGAAAAGCGCTACAGGATGCTGACGAATAAAGGATGAAAAAAAATTTAGATGGTTATAAAAAACTGAACCAACCAGAGTGATATGGTAATCGCATAAAATCAAAAAAAGCAAAAAATAAAGAGTTGAACCTAAAATAGAAATATTGGAATTAACCGACAAAATGTAAAAAAAAACGACAGTCTGACGAGCGTTAAAAAAAGTAGACGCGTAAAAGGACAATTGAAGCAGACAGGCGCAGCAGCAAAAAAAAAAAATCAAACAAAAAAAAGAAAAATTACAAATGAAGCGCAAATCCATTATTCAAATCAAAATGTGAGAAAAAAATCACAGACTCAGCTTTAAATTCAAATGCGCGCGCATTTACTCCTAGCAATGAAGAGCGCGCATCCTAATGACTTTTCCATGAAAAATACCCAAAAAAGCATGCAACGTTTCACAAGCGCAGCCGGCAGTAAAGTAAAAAAAAAAAAAAAAGACGAAGCAGCAGCTCATTTGAATATTTTCGCTACGCACCACAACGGACTTTTTTATCCTTTTTTTCATGATGCATCTTCTGATATCATTTTTTCTCACGATACGATGAGACTGAGGCTGAAGCTGTGGGGTAACACCACAGCTGAGTCAGGGTGACGACGATAAACGACGATCACTCAAAGCTACGAGTTCATACAAACATAAGCTGCAGTTCCTTAAAGATGATCATACATCATCACACGAGCAAAAGAAACAAAGACACCCGGAAAGCAAACTCGTACCTATAGTAAAAAACAATCCTTTCACAAACAAAATTTACATACCGAAGAGACAAACGCTGTAGAAAAAAATCCGGATTTTTTGCCTCATTTCCATGCAACAATTCAACGCAAGAAATTAGAAATTCAAGGTAGAAGGGCAAAAGGATGTGTCAGCCTGCCAGCCCTTGAACAATAGCGAGCCAACAGCGCGCACCAAAGTACCATACAAAATAAAGCACCCTAAAGAAAGGGTTGAACAATAACAATTCAAATGCCCGAAGCGAGAGGTGAGAGGCGAAAAAAAAATACGAAAGAGGTGATTAGCGTTTTGTTTGCTGGTGATAATGCTGCTGCTGCTACTGCTAGAGACGGTGGGGAAGACGAGCGGTGAGCACACCGAGGCGTTGGTCGTTGGCATAGGACAATGGGCGCGGTGAATCCAAAGCATTAATTTTCTTCACTACACAATACAATACATTCATACACACAACAGCTTGTATCATACAAACATAAATTTTTCGTCTGTGATGCGTAGCGTGGTCCCGAAGCGCATGCGCGAAAGGGTTGTTGATCGTACGCAAGGGTGCACACACAAACTTGGCTTTTTTATCCTTTTGCGGGATAAATGCAAATGTGATTTGCATATTTGATCGCGTCATAAAGGCATGAACAATACATCATACAAGGAGATACACACACGCAGGATCACAAATGTTGCTATGCGTATCGTTTGTCATAGAATACCTTTACATAGCTTGAACAAAAAAAATATATTTACTTACAAAAGTTATCTCTTTGTATTGGCATGCAAAAGCTCCAACCGGATATGATTTTGCGAAAATGATCAGCCAATCAGCGAGGTGTGCGCGATATAAAGAAAAATTTCGTAGCCAATGGCACGCGATCTTTTCTTATACAGATTGAAATTGTTTCCTTTATTTTCCGGAACGGCTCAAGTTTTGTACTCTAACATCGAATTAAGCCCAAGCGTTCAATTCTTGCAAATTCCGGCAGCAGTTTCCAGTTTCCTATATTTTTTTCTTGTCATTCTCTGTTGTTGGTGTAACTAGTAACATTACTCAGGCTCAAGATCTTTCCCCCGGTTCATTAATTAAACACAAGTAGGATCTTAGTAATCTATATTACTACTCCCGGGATTCTGCTATGTGGAGAATCCCAACTACTCAGGGGATTTTCCATATGGCCGAGTCCCGGGACTGACTTTCCTAGTGTTAGTGGTATCACAACGGACCCTTCAAAACTGGCCTAAGTGTGGCTCTGTGGCAGCCACTTGAACCTACATATGTATACTCCTATGATACAGGTACTGGCAAGCACTTATACAGTTTGCTGCTGAATACCTTACTTACTTTAAATTAGCCGCCTTGGCAATTTTGGCCGTCCAACATATTTCGCCAGTCGGTTTTTTGTTGAGCCAACTGACGCCAATTTGTGACACCGCGCAATCGTAGCTCTGCCTAAACTTGGTCCATCCATCGTGGTAGTGGCCTCCCTCTCCCTCTGCTTCCACCGGCGGGTGCCGATAAGAATGCCTTCTGGGCCGGAGCATCTTCGTTCATTGGCACAACGTGGCTTAACCAGCGAAGGCGCTGGGTTTCACTAGCAGAACTATGTCGACGTCTGCGTAAAGTTAATTGTTAAATCTTCTTCGGTACTCGCCATCGCCAACTTTTGGGGGTCCATAAATCTTTCGAAAAATTTGTCTCTCGAATACTCCCCAAGCCGTTTTATTGCTGTCAGTGTCCATGCTTCTGCACTATATAGCTGAACGGGTGCGAAAAGTAACTTAAAGAGTGTTGTTTTTGTTCGTCAAGAGAGGACAACACATTAAATTAAGTAGCAGATATACCATAAAAGCTAAGTTAGAGGGTTAGAGAACGATTCAAACCCTCGGGATCCAAAAATTTATATTTTTCAAAGCAACTCACAACAAAAAATATAGTTAAAATTTCACAAAAAATATGGTAGAAATTAAGCAAAAAATACAGTAAACATTACGCGAAAAATATATTAAAAATTGCACAAAAATATAGTAAAAACTACACCAAAAAATAGAGTAAAAAATAGATAGGAAAGTTTACACAAAAAATTTAGTAAAATTTACATTGAAAATATAGCAAAAATTACACAAAAATGATGATAAAAATTGCGCAAAAAAATAGAGTAAAAAATTACCAAAAAAAAAAAATAGTAAAAATTACGCAAAAACTGTAGTAATCTTCACGCAAAAAATATAACAAAAACTACACAAAAAATATAGTAAAAAATTACCAAAAAATATTGTAAAAATTACGAAAAAAATGTAGTAAAAATTATTAAAAAAATATGGTAAAATTGACGCGAAAAATAGAGTAAAAATTACACAAAAAAATATAGTAAAACCTACGGAAAAAATATCTTAAAAGTTACACAAAAAATATAGTAAAACTGGCAGCAAACTGCCAACTCATATTTTTGCTTACGTAATAAACTGAAAAATGTTCCCGCAATTAAAAGAAAAACTTTGAAACTTAATTCTTGTAAAAATCGTTAGAAACTACCAGCAAACCATAAGAGCTCTAAATGAGCGCATATGGGACTCTTTCCTCTGAGCGCTCACATTCATAATGAGTTCATAAAACAATCATAAACAGTCATAAAATGCTCGTATTTGAGTGGCTTTTCCTATGAAACTGGTCATTCATAAATGAGCTCTTAGTGCTATGCATAAAAGATTCTTTTTCGAATGTTTTTATGAGCTCTGAAAAGAGTGCATGAAAGGGTCTTTTTCGAATGATTTTTTGTACGAATTAAGAGCTTCCTTTTCTTCTTAATTTTTATTAATTCCTTTCCAATTTTATTTTTTCCTTTCCTTTCTCATGACTTCTCCCATTCCCTATCCCTTGCACTTAAAATTTTCCTTTTAAATATGTAGAAACAAATAGGTAAACATTCATTGCATATCTAACATTCAAATATTGTTCATTACTTCTTATAAAAATTATTTCAAAAAGAAAAATCATAACGTACTTGAATCCAAATAATGAAAGTAAAAGGTATTTATAGGGGCACACTCAGAAAAACGCATAAAACAATCATATTTGAAGACATGCATGGATGAAGGGGGTATGTCGCATTTTGAGTGAAACGAGAAAATCGGCTTTAAAGTTTTGCCTAAACATTTGAGGTTTTTTCGAATCTTTATGGAAAACTGACAAAAAAATTATGCAAAGCCATAAAAGACGTTGTACATACCCCCCTTCATCCATGAATTATCTTCTACAATTTTCACGATAGGCAGATTCTGATAAGACGGAAATATAGATCTGCATAAACACTATTCACGAATGCCAAAAACAGAAATTGAGTGAGAATGCGACATACCCCCTTCATCCATGCATGTCTTCAATTATGGGCATGTTCTGAAAAAACTCATAAAAATGCTCTTATTAGAGCTCAGATTTAAGAGCGCTCCGAAGCTGGTTTGCTGGGTATGCAAGTTATCTGTTAAAAAACGCATTTTTCAAAGCTCATATGCTAATCATTATCTAAGGGAGCTAAGCATACATATGTATATCATATCCGTACATTCTTTCGCATGTTATCAATCGAGAAAAATGCTTTCCTTTAACCTTCACATTGCATTCCTCTTATGACCTTTTTCGGTTTAGATATTGATTTTGACTTATTATTGATTACCAATTCCATGCGCATCCTCAAGTCGCTTCCACACAAATCGCCTTTGCCTCACTCGTACCTCATCATCATGCCTTTGCATACTCATTTGATTAATTGTATTTTCTTAGAACCCTTTCACTCTTGTTGTTCACTCAACTCATTTATGTTTATCTAACTTCGGCCTATTCTTGCGCCTGTCAGGATCTTTGCATTGTTTGTAGAGTGAAAAATTAATAGAAATAAATATTGATCCATTAGTTTTAAGTTTTCTACAGCACAATGCACTTTTAGGCAGCAACTTAATTTAAATTTCCTTAGAATATTATTGAACGTAGATAAATATGCCGTCCAATGTGAGGAAATCGTCAGCTGCCAAGTAAAATGTTAATGAGCCTGAGGCAATTAGAAAATTTTCTTATTAAAAAGAAAAGCCTGATGATTGTTGAATTTGTTACAGCAGATGTTGGTGCAAAAGTGATTGATTTGTACTAAGGGCAAGCTTTTTGGGTACTCATTTCAGAGGACGTGACGTTCCCATTCTGTACTTTCTGTGAGCTTAAGGACTTTATCGCTCTTTGAACCAGACAGGATATCAAATCGTCCGTCTTCGAGTTTATAAAACTGTTGTCATAGGATGATGATGATGTTGCAATGAAGTCGATCCACAGATCCAGAGTTAGAAGAGTTAGTTTCAGCTAGCATATGAGGAGGTAGTTCACATCATGCAGAGACTCTACCAATGCATGCGTGACATGGGGGTGGAGTGGGTTGAAATATTTCCAAATGTTAGGTCAATAAAACCGATTTGCTTTATAGAGCTTTTGAAAGACTATCTAAGGACCGGGAACACAAACCTTCCAAAGGTTGTGTGCCTAATATTAGCTAGAGCCGGGCACACATCGCTTCTAGCCTCCTTGTTCAGTTTTTTCACCAGATATCTCAAGCCTTCTCAATGAAAGCTAATTCTTGAGTCTGAAGTACCGATCAAGAACGCTATCTGTAGGTGTTCCAAAAGGACCCATGAGATAAAAGTCCATTGTGGATTCGTAAGCTCTCTTTACTAATTCTGCTGCCCTTTCTTATCTTGTATTTTACAGTAAGGTTTATAGAAGACGAAATGTAGTCTGATAGTTTTCCTACCTGTTCAGGATATTGGCAGGAGGTGGCGAAAGAAGTAACATTCTTCCTCTGTCTTTCAAGCTTTTCAGTATAATTATTTGTGGGGATGGTACACCAGCCTTATTTACCAATTTTTCAAGTAAACTTCTTAGGCGACGATGCAATGTTTTTGGAGTTGACATTTGGGGCGATTTACAGGGTTACCACCTATTCAATTTTTGTTTAAACATTGAACAAGTCATGGCAAGATGAGTACGAGGCAAGGCTGCCACCTATTTTATTTATTTCTTCGACCATTATCTCGTGAACCTATTTACCTATGGGCAGGGCTGCCACCTGATTTCTAAATTATCTGGTATTTTTTTTTAGAACTTGGATACTCATAATTTTACGTTTTAATTCTTCTTAAGGTAGAAGTTAACTTCTATCACGTGTACCCGCATGTTTTGACCCCTAGCCACCGTTAACCTACCTGTCCTGCTGTACGTAGCGACAGCAACTGAAATTCACAACTCTCAGAAACGACTGCTAAAGAGATAGGGTTGTTTAAAATTGCAATTGACCTTTGTAGTGTCATTGATCTTTGACTTTAAAAGACCATCGTGAAAATGTTACGGCATTCAAGCTAATTACGTGGCTACATTTTTTATAGTTAGGATAAGGGTTGAACTTCTTCTTAATGCAACAAAAAAACAAAAAATCTTCCAAGATATTTTGAGGAAAATTCTTAAAAGCCAAGTAATAATTTCAGGTGTGAGCACGATAACAGTGTTCTCACCTGAGGGAGTGGAAGATCAACTATCTCAGCAAACGATTGAAAAATGATACTCTATTACATAATTAACAAACGTTATTTCAATGCATTCTGAGGCCCTAGGCTTCAATAGGAGTTGAGGAAGCTGATGATGATGATTTTCAAATTAGATAAGGAGTTTTGGGAATACAATATTAAGAACGGTGATCCTTCAATCAGCCGTTGACTAGTTCTCATCGTCAATAGTAGGAATCTAAATCCGGATCTCGGTAAGTAAATTAATCACCATACCCAAAATTCGCGTGACTAGTTATAATAAGAAAATTATAAATACTAATTTCTGACTTAATTTCCTAATATTAAATAAATAAACGAGAGGATAAAACGACAAATTCTCATCAATCTAAAAAATTAAATTAATTGTTTAAAAATTACAATAAAAAAACCAACAAATGATTAAGAATATTAAAATATAAAAATTAGCAACACAAATTACTTGCCAAAAGCGTTGAGCGAATGTAAAAAAAAAAACTGAAATGATTGAAGAGTTGTCAGTTTCCATCGATCAAGTTGAGCCAACATACTAAATTACAACACTAATAAATTAGTGAATCATAAAAAAAAATAAAAAAAATAGTCCATAAAATAGATATTGTACATATAAAACAAAAACAATAACAAATTAAAGTGTTTCGTTAATTTGTTTAAATTGGTTATTGCCAAAACATGTTTTCATATACCTACACTGGTGGGCACACAATTATGTATACTAGACTGAGTCAAATAAATGTGTTTTTGACTACCTTTATATAAAGTTTGAAGCCTCATTTCCATAAAAAATTTCCAAATCTTGCAAAGTATTTTTAGTTAACCTCTCATTGAGCTAGACACGTGAACCTCGGAACGTCTTGAGTTCAGAACTCCGTGACAATACAGTATGAACGAAAAAAATCCGCTAGGTGGCCTTCGAATCGAGATTATGGTAAATTCATGGAAAAATTTAAATTTTGCGACTCATATTTAAGTAACTTCCCCGTAAGCTGGACTATTGAAACTTGGCATATAAACCCAGCAAACGTGGCTCAACTTTTTCTCAAACCTTTGAAAAACTTTATAGCTCTCAAGTTGATATCCAACATCTTTCTTCAAGTATTCTCCAGCTTTGAGATATTGTGATAATTTCATAGTTCTCGAGTTGATCTCCAACATCATTATCCAAGTATTCTCTGACCTTTGAGATATTTTGATAACTTTATAGCTTTCAAGTCGATATACAACATATTCTCTAATCCAGCTTTTAGTATTCGAATTAAAATTGAAGAGCTTGGACTAACATTTATGTAAATAATAATTTTGTGTCAACTATTAGAGAATCCCATTTAAGTATAAGTTGAGAACTATCCCTTTCTCAACTTGAGAAACAGCGTTTTTTTTCATATAAACAAAAATTCTGTTTTTTTGCTGGGAACACTATCATTCTCAAATGGTTTTCGTGTTGAGAAACAACGCTTGAGGTTTGATAAGCCCCTTAGTTCTCAACTTGGGATCTAACTAACTCAAGGCTAAATGTTTGTTGGGAATAAACAACTAGAGACAATGCAATTCGTTGTACACAATGTTCCGTTAGATGGCGCACTGATCGAGATTAAAATTTTTGAAAAAAGAGGAATCTTGCGATAGACTATTGAGATTTGATTTGCGATGACCTTTTAACTAACTTCCTGCCAACCTATGCACTTGAAACTTAGCATGTATTTGAGGACACTGTAACAATACAATTTGTTGACATCAAAATTCCGATAGGTGGCGCGCTGGTAAAGATAATTATAACTTGCTAAAAATCTCTGAAACACAGGGGGGAAATCTTACGATCGATTTGTGAGTAACATTCCGGTAAGCTGGAGACTTGAAACTTGACACAGTTTTCAGAGCCCTATGACAATGCAATTTTTCATCAAAAAAACTCCGGCAGGTGGCGCACAGATCGAACTAAATATTTTCAAAACTCGTTTGAAACTAGGAATCTTTACGATCGACCTTTAACTAACTTCTTGGCTACCTAACGACTTGAAACTTAGCATATAGTCGAGGACACGATGACAATATAATTTGTAGAAATCCAAAGTTGCGATAGGTGGAGCGCTGGTCGAGAAGGTAGTGCTCAACGTCTATAAGGGCGTAGAAAAGGGTTGAAATTAGCAGCATTTAGTAGGTAAGTTTTTTTTTTATTACTGATTAAAGTACCTCCGAAGCCGAATGTTCGGTCGGGTTCTAGTAGGTCAATCAATCTATACAAATTTAATTCTTATACTTCTCGTTTTATAATAATAGATATGACTTTAATACGACCGATTAGTGTATTTTGTTTGTAGAGTCATTATCATATGTAAAGCGAAAAAGTTATAAATAAACAAAATTTATACAAAAATGATTAATTGCCAAAATTTTTAGAATAAAAGTTAAATTAATTTTTGGTTGTTCTTTATACATACTTTTTGCTTCTGATAAATGTTTGTAGGTATGTATGTTTTGTTACTATCTATATTGTTTCAGGCCACTTTTAGCGGCTCCATAAGAGCTAAGAGGTTACAGTGTAGCGTTTTATATTTGGGACTGGTAAATTGGACAACACTGCTCGATTTCGAGCTGATACGAACCTGGATATACCACACCTCAAGGAAAGAGAATCAGAGATTAATAAAAAATAGGATGACTATTTATGATGGAATACTATTTTGAGCGGATAAGATCGGGACGATCCAGTAAATGCTCCTTCGGGTAAGGGGTTTCATTTATACCAGAGGTAGGCCTACCGGCCGTGAGAGGCGACTAATATGCACATACTTAGGTAATGACGTGCTAACTCGATGGTTGATCTACGGATATGATGCCTCTCATTACCCATCTTCTCCTTCCTTACGGATGGAGGGATGACATGGCCTAGAAGGTTCCACTGGTCATACCATATCGCCCGCGAGACAGTCTGACAGTACCGCAAGGGTGTACCGGAGCATACCGTGCTCATATCCGACCAAGGACAGTCAATTTCGACTTTACTGAATTAATTTGGTTTTGTGTTTTTCCGACAGGGTGGATACTAGATGTATATTGGAACGATTTTTCGTCATCCCTTGTAAATTTTTGTTTTGTAACAAACCGGTTTCGGCTCGGTTTGATTTCGTTCTTTACCACCCAAAGCCTGACGGGAGTATTTTTGTCGTTAACATCAACAAGAACAACGATCCACAAAAAAATTGTGCGTATTTTTATACCTTTCATGAACATGAAATGGTATAATAACTTTGGTCCGATGTTTGTAAGTATGAGAAGAAGAGATAGACCCATCAATAAGTATACCGAAATGATCAGGATGACGAGATGAGTTGATTTAGCCATGTCCGTCTGTCTGTCTGTCTGTCTGTCTGTTTGAACGCAAACTAGTCCCTCAGTTTTTGAAATATTTGGCTGAAATTTTGTATGCGGCCACCATTTTCTAATATAGGAATCATTTGTCGGAACCAGCAAGATCGGACCGATATTACATATAGCTCCCATACAATCGATTGTTCCGATAAACGGATTTTGGTAGATAACTCCTGTAATTATATAGGTAGGAACGTTAAATTCGTAACTATTGCTATTTTAGAATGTGGAATGTCGATGGTAAAAAATCAATGAGATTGGACCAATATAACACATCGCCCCCATATAATCGATAGTTCCGATAAATTCGGTATGAGCTTACGTTAAATTCACACAGGCTGTACTGGTATCAAACAGTGAAAATCGTGACGCTTATTCATGAAAGGTATTTAGCCTTCGGCACAGCCGAAGACAGCTTTCCTTACTTGTTTTAGTTTAAATTAAGTAGGCTCCTACTTAAAGTTAGTTGTGGCTTTTTGACAAAATTTTAGCTTCCTACTTAATTTTTATTACGCTCCTGTGAGTTGAGTTCCCTTGCTGAATATAAAACTTCAACATCAAGTCAATCCCATCATCGATTCTCCTGTCACGACCCACTGTTTACCTACCACCTACCGCCTACCGCCAGCCGGCTTCAACGGTGACAGTCAACAACGCCACAGCCGGCAAAATAATCACCACTTCAGCAGAAAATCGCAAATTCTGTTTATGTGGTCAAACCGGTTTTGCAATTTACATTTGGAGTTTTATTTTTTCCCCTTTAATTTCGTTAATTTTTGTGTTGTGTGAGGGCTGCGCTTTATTATAATTATTATTACGTCTTTTTTATTGTTGTTGCTCAAGCGGTTGTTTTTTTATGTTCTTATATAAGCCGAGTCATAACATTCTAAAAACAGCTAAAACAAATTATAAAAGGTGTTTAATTGCATTGTACCACTCATTTATTTGTTACTGTGTAGGTATATATGTACAATGTACATTACAGTGAAGAGTTTGTAATTACCTTGCAAACTTTTTTGAAGTTAACTTCTTAGACGACCCGTTAGTATATCGCCGCCATTCGTTTTTTTTCAAGGCCTGCCACCGATTAAAATAACGTCCCGGTTTCGGTTTCGGTTTTGCAACGTGTTTTGGTTTCGGTTTCGGTTTCGTTCTTCAATATTTATTTCGGTTTCGGTTACGTTTTCGTTCCGGTTCCGGACGGATATCGCACCAGCCATTTGAAAATATATCTTTTGCATATCCACTACTATCTCGGGAACGATTTTTTACGGTCTTTAATTTGCTGTTATTAGATCGGTACATTAGGTTAGGTTCAAGTGGCTACCGTAGAGGCACACCTAGGCCAGTATTAAAAGGCCCGTTGTGATACCACCAACACTAGGAAAGTCAGTTCCGGGACCCTGCCATATGGAAAATCCCGGTATTAACGGAATTCTCCACATAGCAGAATCCCGGGACTGACGTTCCTATACCGACACCGTTACTCCTCCTCGAACCATTTAGATGACTTGATGAAGGCCATCAGGTCCTTTATGTCCAGCTCCGTGACCTGGCGTAGGCTAACCAGGAAGGGAACTCCCAAAAAGCGCATTCTCGCGCCACTTAAAGCCGGGCAGTTGCAGATGAGGTGCTCCACCGTTTCCTCCTCCTCATCATCCTTACAACTCCTACAGCATCGTCGGTAGGGCACACCAAGTCTTTCTGCGTGCCTACCAATGAGGCAGTGCCCAGTCAATACGCCTATTAATATGGAGATTTCTCTTCTCCTTAGGGCATAAATTTGTCTCGATCTTTTATGATCCCATTTCGGCCAGGTTTCTTTGGATATCCGGCATCCTGGAGATTGCAGCCATCTTTCGTTGGCTTGGCGGAGTGTGTACTCCTTCAGCATAAGCTTGCAAGTGGCAAACGGTATACCTAAGCGCTCTTTATCCCGAAGAACCTGCTTGGTCGTGCCCTGCCTCGCAAGTTCGTCTGCCCTACAATTTCCCTCAATGTCCCTATGCCCCGGGACCCATGTGAGGTTCACGCGATTCTGTTGGGCCATCTCCTGTAGAGATCGACGACAGCTGAGCGTCAGTTCAGAGTTGAACGAATAAGAGCCAAGGGATTTGATGGCCGCCTGGCTGTCGCTGAATATAAAAAAGTCGTGTCCGATAGTGTGTTGGCCTATCCAAGCCGCGGCGTCCATGATTGCTGAAACTTCAGCCTGGAAGACACTGCAGTGATCAGGTAGTCTGAAGGAGAGCTCAAGGTTCAGATCCTTTGAATAAACCCCTCCTCCAACTCTGCCGTCTAACTTCGAGCCATCAGTATAAATGGAAGTGCCGCCATGAGTGGCGGGACTCCGATCCGTGCTCTCCCATTCTTCCCTGCTGGGAATGTTGATTTTAAAACAGCTATCTCCGACTGTTGTGGTCGCACAACGATCCGTGCTCAGCGGAAGAAAGCTATAGGATCCCAAAATACAGGCGTGTCCAGTAGTGCTTGCGCCCCAGCCGGACGTTTCCCTTAGACGTAGAGCCGATGCTGCTGCTACCCGGTGCCCTTCCAGATCGAGTGGCAAAATGCCAAGAATGGCCTGGAGTGCTTCATTGGGCGTTGTTCTTAACGCACCGCTTATACAGATCATGCAAGATCTGTGTACTTTACCTAGCAGATTAAGGTTTGTTGCCTTGCTCAGCGCAGGCCACCATACCACAACTCCATAGAGCATGATTGGTCGAATGATTGCGGTGTAGATCCATTTGCATATTTTGGGGCTGAGCCCCCATTTCTTTCCAATGGCTCTTTTGCATGTGTAGAGTGCAATACACGCTTTCTTCTGGCGCTGAAGAACATTCTCCTTCCAGGTTAGTTTCCTATCCAGAACTGTGCCTAAGAACTTGGCTTTGTCAGCCAGGTTCAGGTGCACGTCATTCAGTTTTGGTAGTGTTAGCGGTGGTATCTTATAGCGGTTGGTGAAAAGAACCAGTTCTACTTTTCCCGGGTTGATGCTCAGTCCGCAGCGCGAGCACCATGAGGAAACCTCTCGCAGTGCTGCTTGCATCAAGTCGCACAGGGTTTGTGGGAATTTGCCCCTATATACTATAGCTAAGTCGTCTGCATATGCCACTACCTTCCCGCCCCCCCAGCTTGTGTCTCGCAGCATCGAGTTGACAGTGAGGTTCCATAGAAGCGGGGAGAGAACACCACCCTGAGGCGTTCCCCTTGTGACATAGCGTGATAAGTCAACCGAGCCCAGTGATGAAACTATTCGTCTACCCCTTAGCAGTTGATCAATAAGTCCAATAAGAGACCTGCTTATGCCCAGACTTGTTAAAGCGGTGTTTATAGCATCAGGGCTTATGTTGTTGAAGGCTCCTTCAATATCTAAAAAGGCCGCAAGACAGTACTCCTTCTCAAACAGCGATTTTTCAATAACAGAAACTAGGCTGTGAAGCGCAGTTTCTGTAGATTTCCCTTTGGTGTATGCATGCTGATAGCTACAGATCAGGTTGCTATCAATAGTAGAGGAGAGGTAGTCATTTATTATCCTCTCGAAGGTTTTGAGCACAAAGGATGAGAGACTGATCGGCCTGTAGTCCTTCGGCTCGTAATGAGACGCCTTCCCCGCCTTAGGAATAAACACTACCGTGGCACTTCTCCAGGAGCACGGAATGTAGCTAAGAGCCAGGCAGGCTGTATAGAGAAATACCAGCCATTTGGCTGATGTCTCCAGCGTGTTTATGAGTTGTGCGGGAATAATCCCGTCTGGCCCGGCAGCCTTGAACGGTTCGAAGCTCTTAACCGCCCACCTAACCTTTTCCTCCGTGATGGGTATGTATACAGCCAGGTTTGTTGTAGGTGCTACGGGTTCCTCATGCAAGTTCCCTGGGAAGTGCGTATTCAAGAGCAGCTCTAGGGTTTCCCTCTCCGTGCTGGTCCAGGATCCGTCAGGTTTGCGCAAATAGCTTGTGGCTGTTTGAGTTTTTGAGAGCACTCGTCTAAGTCTCGCTGTATCGTCGACATTTTCGACCCCAGTGCAGAAATTTCTCCACGATACTCTCTTCGCCTGCCTCAGAGCTTTTTTGTAGGCCCTGAGTTTAACTTTATATTCGAGCCATTGAGTCTCCGTGCCAAGGCTCTTGGCCTTATTAAATTGTGTCCTACATGATTTTCGGAGCGAGTCCAGGTCGTAGGACCACCAATGCGGCCTATGTTTACCGCGTGGTTTTGGCACTGGGCAAGCCTGCTCTAAGGCATTCGAGAGCGCCGTTGTAAAGGTCTTTACCAGATCCTCCAACTCCCCTACTGATGAGGGGACTTGTGGGGGCAGTGCTGGTAAGTCCCTAGATAGTATTTCATTGTGTAGCTGCCAGTTAGTGTTACGTGGGTTGCGTTTCATAACCGGCTGCTCAACAGAAAAGTCTAGAACTATTTCTACGTACCGGTGGTCGGAGAATGAGTGCTCATCGAGAACGCGCCATTTTCTGACCCACTCATAAGCGCCTTCGCTGCAAATAGTGAGATCTATTACCTCCCTACGGGTTTTAGTAATAAACGTAGGTTCGTTACCCACGTTGCAAACTACCAGGTTAGTTGTTAACAAATAGTCAAACAACGACTCTCCTCTAGCATTGATATCGGAGCTTCCCCACTGGACGTGATGAGCATTGGCGTCAGTTCCGATAATAAGATGACCCATGGAAAAATTTGCCACCAGGTCTTTTACCTCCCTCTGTGGCGGAGGTTCTTCGGCGTCGTAGGGCATATAGACCGACGCAATCGTCAGACTGGTACTGTCGACTGTTAAACTGGCAGCTGTAACGTCACCATTGGTATAGTTGGGCAAGAGAAATGCATTCAGCTCAGACTTAACTAAAATACAGGCTCTAACCCGGCCCCCTTCGCTGGCTCGAATAAGCTTATAACCCTTAGTCCCCAAACCGCAAATCCTTGAGCTGTTGACCCAGGGTTCTTGGATGAGGACCACATCTACGTCGCCTTTAGAGAGACGACTGATTAAAGCAGCCGAGGCTGCTTTAGATTTGTGCAGGTTTATCTGAATCACCACCAACATGAGAGTGCTCAGACTTCCCTGCCACCGCCGTATCGTCGAGTTCCACCTCGTCTGGAGGCTTATCTTTCAACGACGATTTCTTCAGACCACGGTTTGGCGTGGCAGAGATCCTCCTAACTGTGGCAGTGTCAACTGTGGTGCGCTCAGGACTAGCTGCTATCACTGTGACGTTGAGGTCCTCCCCGTCCAGCAGGCTGTCTCCCATCTCCGAGCTGTTCACTGCTCCTTCGCCATTTGACGTGGCAGATACCATACTTTCCGAGTCGGACATCTCCGACTCCCCTTCCGGCACTGCGATGTCCGAGTCCTCCGGTGCAGCCGAAATAGCAGCGCGCTGTGCATCGCCGCGGTATACGTGGATCACGATCTGACCCATGCCGTAGTGCACTCGTCCATTGCACCGTTTAAGGGGCTCGAGTGCCTCCTTATTCAAGGTGAAGACCACTTGCCTATCAGGCCCTACCGCGTCCTCGACCAGATTTACACCCCAGTCCTGCGTCGGGAGAGACGGGTTCATGATCCTCAGCATCCTGAGAATTCTCTCAGGTTCAGCAGGGATAGCAGGAATCCACGCTCTTGCCCTTGGCCGAGCCGGGATGTCCTTCCAGTCGACAACCTCGATTCTTGCCCCTTGGTAGATCTCACCTAGTCTTGCAGCTGCTGCCTTGTACAGTGCAACAGTTTTTGCATCCTCGCAAGCGAATACCTTGATTCGGCCCTGGTGCCATCCCGCATCAGAACCCATCGGAGTGGCACCCGGAGACTCATCCATAATGTCGAGAAGGGCATTACCGATAGCGTTCCGGACGAACCGCCACTGGTCCCTAGGGATGGCCCAGTTTTCATTACCTCGGTCAATGACGCCTATGAGGATCCTATCCTTAGTCACTTCAGCAAAGCTGAGTTTACCCATTACGGGGGCGTGTTGCTGCCGCTTCGGGTGAGGTTTTAAATCCACGTCCGATCTCTGGCGTTTGAAGGGATTTATATTAACCTTCTTTGGCGCGTAATCGCTTTGGAAGTTCGGTAAGATAGCTTCAGCCATCTCCACCGTCTTCCTAGCATTCGGCGATAGCGTCTCTTGTGAAATACCCTCGTATTTCTTCAGTATCCTCGCGGCCGCTCTTTTGTCCAAGTACTCAGAGCGACTGGGAGATGTCTTTTGGGGTAAATTTCGACCCGTAGTTGCCATCGCGGTCGTTCCCTTATTTGGATCTCTGGGGCCAGGTCGTGAGACCACTGCCACAGACGTTAAAGACCTGGTTTCGGTACCGGCACTTACTAGGGCTCTAGCATCAGCCGTTGTTGGCTTCACCGTGTTTGATCGGTACATTAGGGTGGTAGCAACTGAGATTTGATGGGTAGGTACCACAACGGAGCGTCTGAGATCAATGAGCTTTTTTTTAGGAAAACCCCACTGCCTGAGAGAAAAAAATTGGTGTATCACACTTTAAATCCGACAATAAATACCGAAGATATGAAGAAAAATGCAATTAGGCGGCATCTAGAGTTGCCAGAAAAAGAATTTTTTTTTAATGTTTTTCAAAAACACTTCATATGAGGGGAGGTACGGCGGATTTTTTTTTGCCTGTAATGTGCTGTTCACGCTGAGCCTGCATTTTGCATTTTAGCATTTAGCCCAAAATGCAGCATTTTTCCATACAATTTTGAAAGCTAAACGCAACTAAATGCTACTTTATTTCTGCATTTAGCTTTATAAATGGTAAATGCAGCTCTGTCATCTTGGAAGATACAGTACGAACAAAAATTTCCTTGTATGAAGAAGAAGTGGAAAAAATGTGGCATACTTTTGAGCGAACCGCTTTTTATATCGTGGGGTGACAGGTAAAACTCATTAAGTACACTAACAAAGAATTTGAGATATTAAGGTTTTAAACACTTTTTAACGTCAAAATTCAACCAGACGCTCTAATATCTTTAAAGTTTCATGTAGTTAAATCTAGAGAGGTGACAATACGGCTGCAAGCTTATTTTTTTTAGAACTCAGCCATAATCTTCGTTATTGACAAAACTGTATTTAGTGACTTTTCCCTGTCCAAAAATTTGTTATAGCTTTGTAAAAAATTAAAAAATAAACAACTTAAGCATTCAGAATTCCCTTTATTAATGTAAATACATGTGCACAATTTATTTTCATCTGATTCGTTATCGCTTCTTTCGAATAAAGGCAAAGATTCCCTTCCGGTAAATGTTGTTGATGGCTAGTTCTTATACCATGGCACCATTTCCTCTGGTATTTGTCCGGCATTGCAAAGTTTTATAAGATCTGCTTTTTTGCTGCAGATATCGGAAGCATCGCAGGGCTCAGATTAGCAGAACCCGTTCGAGGTCGACCTCTCCCTGCACTGATATTTATTTCTTTGTAGTCACTAGTGTGATCATATCTGTAATATATGGTGTCAGGTTTGGACTTTTCCACTTTTATGCATTTATTTTTCAGCCCTCTTTATCCTTGTTACGGTTTTTTATTGTTGCTAATGCCAATTCGTGTAAATTGTAAAATCATTATACGTAAGCATATGTACTTGATACTTATTTGTTCGCTTTCTTCTAGCAGATTTGAAAATTTCAGCCCAATCATTCATGCAAAATGCAGTTTTATGCCGTTTAGTGACCTCTATTGCTGAATGTATAGAGTCACACTCCATATATGTATGTCCTGATTCTAGACGCTTAAGTTCAATTTTTACTAAATTACTGGCAACATGTAAGACGTGTAGTAATACTGCAGCTACTTGCTGATTTCGATTTTGGCCACCACAAGTATCGCAAAATAAAAATATTTCCTTTACCGTGGCAGGCAGACTTAGAAGAAACTTATACAAGATTGAGCCTATTTCGCTGCTTCCACGTTTGCCTTGGAGTTCGTTCCACGTGAAGCAATGCGCTTCTTCCACATCTCCAACATAAATAGTTAAATTATACACGCATATTTTTTTCATTAAATACGGTAATGAGTTTTACCTGTCCAAGTTTTATACAAATTTTTAGATAATGATATTTTAATTTTTGCAAAGCCCGCCTGCTCTAAGTTGGGCAAATATTAAATCATTTTTCAAAAAGGCCAGTGAAAAATAATGTGATATATGCAAAAAACGGGGTTTTTCCAAAAACTGTACTTAATGAGTTTTACCTGTCACCCCACGATATTACATATGCAATTTTCGAAGTGAAGAGTTTCCAAGTTTGTTTAGAAAGTCGGTTTCTTTACCCACGAACTCACTTTTATTAAAGAAATGGAGTTTATCTGAAAAGGCAAGCATACTTCCACTTGCGATGTAGGAACGCACCTTAAGCATTCGAAAATTCGCTAAATGCGCGTTTAAAAAATGCGACAGCATGAACGCATCTTCAAAATGTACGATCGAAACTGGAAAATGCTGCTTTTAAAACTCAGCTTGAACACTAGAAAAGGCGAGACGCTCTAATGTACATGCCAAAGAGAGAAATCGGTACTAAAACCGAAACCGGAGGGTTGTTTTAACCGGTTTGATTTCATGATATTTTGCAAACTTTTTGATTTATTCATGCCAATATATGAATGTAAACATATGCTCAAAGTTTCTCTATTTGCTGGGGTCAAGGTCAGTCAAACAAAATTGAGAACTTAGAATAAACAAGTAAGGAAAGCTGTCTTCGGCTGTGCCGAAGGCTATATACCTTTCATGAATAAGCGTCACGATTTTCACTGTTCGATCCCCAGTAAAGCCTGTTTCAATTTAACTATATTTACTATACACATTACACATCTTTGTTATAATTTAAAAAAAACTTACAAAATAATAGGATCCGAGTTATCGGAACAATCGATTGTATGGAGGCTATATATTATACGTGTTCAATTGTACTGACTTACACTATAAACATTACATATGTAGAAAGTACTAAAGGTGAAATATTTTACGTTCCTAACTTTTTAAATGCGGAAGTATTGGCCAAAAAACCTTATATCGGAACAACCGGTTGTATGGGGCTAAATATATGTTATATTTACCCGATCTTCTTGATTTTCCTCTACACACTACATAAATTGAAAGTACTCAAGTTGCAAAATTTTATGTTCCTAACTTTTTAATTGCAGAAGTTTTGGCCAAAAAAACCTTATATCTGAACAATCGGTTGTATGGGGGCTATATGTTAAATTTGGCCGATCTTGTTGATTTTCACTATATACACTACATAAATAGAAAGTACTCGAGATGCAAAATTTTACGTTCCTAACTGTGTAATTGCAGAAGTTTTGGCCAAAAAACCTTATATCGGAACAACCGGTTGTATGGGGCTAAATATATGTTATATTTACCCGATCTTCTTGATTTTCCTCTACACACTACATAAATTGAAAGTACTCAAGTTGCAAAATTTTATGTTCCTAACTTTTTAATTGCAGAAGTTTTGGCCAAAAAACCTTATATCTGAACAATCGGTTGTATGGGGGCTATATGTTACATTTGCCCGATCTTGTTGATTTTCACTATATACACTACATAAATAGAAAGTACTCGAGTTGCAAAATTTTACGTTTCTATCTTTTTAATTGCGGAAGTTTTGGCCAAAAAACCTTATATCTGAACAATCGGTTGTATGGGGGCTATATGTTATACTGGTCCGATCTTGTCAGTTCCGACAAATGATTCCTATATTACAAAATGGTGGCCACATACAAAATTTCAGCCAGATATCTCAAAAATTGAGGGACTAGTTTGCGTTCAAACAGACAGACGGACAGACGGACAGACGGACATGGCTAAATCAACTCATCTCGTCATCCTGATCATTTCGGTATACTTATTGATGGGTCTATCTCTTCTTCTTCTCATATTTACAAACATCGGACCAAAGTTATAATACCATTTCATGTTCATGAAAGGTATAAAAATATGATGATTGGCAAACAAAAACATTAATTAGATACATTTTTATGTATGTGCATACAAATGTATATATGTATGTAGGTAGGTACTCGTAGGAAATATGTAATTAAATAAAAGCGAAATCTAAAGTTCTTTGTTTAACATAATTAGTAATTTGAAAAGTTGCAGCCGCGCGATATTAAAAACTGTTTCAATGATTTGCTTTAGAGCTAGAAGAGTTATAATGAACTCTATAATTGGTTTTTAAATATTCTTTCAAAATTAGTACTTCCTAGTTACTTTACTAAAGGGTGTTTTCGATTGGCAGTTGTTGTCGATAAATTTATCGAAACAAAACTCACTTCGAATGAACGGTCTAGCTGCGGCCTGTCATTTGATACCCATACCGAGTTATCATGAAAAAAAGTTGTTGGACAAAAATGCATTATTGGCTAAAATATGAGTACATATCAAATGAAAGGAGGCACCGCGAGACCTCTCATTTGAAGTACGTTTTAAGTGCGATATATTTCTCGATAATCCGAAATATATTAATCGATTACACAAAAAGTTCAATGTTTGCTAACAATATGGGTATTAGATGAAAGGTGACACCGTTACCTTAATTTGAAGTGAGGCTTATTTCGATATATTTACCGATAACCGAGTTATCGACAAAAAAGGTATGCTCAAATTTCCTAATGTTTGCTAACCATATAGGTACAAGGCATCAAATGAAAGGGGTGTAAAAGTAGGTCGCCTCCCAGTTGGTGCACCCTGGGTAACGCTAAATGACCTACATAGCCTACACGGCTAGTTTCTTGTATTGCCGGTTCTACGAGAACGGTACCAGTACTTGTGCTTTACCCATCGTGCCGAAACGACCCGCGCCGTTTTCTTATATCGACCCGGCCAAGAGCAATACACTCGGGGTGACCCTGTCTGACATTTAGGCAGGGCTACACCTCGCTACAACAACAACCGAGACCTTTCATCTGAATCATCGGAATTGAATTTTATTTCGATGTATTTGTCGATAACCGAGTTAATAGCAAAAAAGTGGTTGCACAAATCCATCTCCATGTTTGCTTACAATGTGGGCATCAAACGAATGGGATCACCAAGAACCAGATGCACCTTGGTCTTTTATTTAACGTGTGTTTTATTTCGATATATTATTCGAGAACCTAGTTATCAACAAAAAAGTTGTTGCACCAGAGTCTCACTGTATGCTATCAGTAAATGTATTATTATTTGAAGTGAGTGTCATGTCGTTATATTTATCGATAACTAAAGTTATCGGCAAAAAAGTGCTAGCACAAAAATCTCGCCGATTTTTATCAGTATTTGTGGCAAATGAAAGAGCGCAGTTAGACCTTTCTTTTGAAGTGAGCTTGATTTCGATATATTTATTGATCGATAATCGAGTTTTCGTGAAACAAATATAAAACATTGCGGTTACTCCGCCAATAAATTTGTTTCTTTAATTTATTTTAAGTTTTTATTCTGTTTTATTTTAGCTTATTTTGCTTTTTATTTATTTTTAATTTTTTTATTTTTAATTTTCTTATCCTTTACTTACTTTCTTTTATTTCGTTTTATTTATTTTTTATTCTTTTCTATTTACTTATATTTTATTTTAATTTATTTTATTTTGTTTTTAATTTTTAATTTTTATTCTATTTTTTTTATTTAGTTTTTTAATTTGTACATTTTTTTATATTTTTGCCAACAAGGACTGCGTAAGAGGCCAAGCCATTCTATGTGAGCCCAGGTCAGAAAATGCAAACACAGAAGCTATGCCATGTTGAGCGAATGAATGAAAGTGTTTCGACTCATTATGTGTTTCTATGCCTCCAGAAGCATGATCGATTTTATTTAACTGGGCTCTGTTAACACAAGAAATATTTTGTTGAGCTCAGTCAAAGTAGCCCGGGCTTTCAACAGTCGATTTAGCAAGAACGAAGTAATAATAACTTAGGCTTAACACAAATTTACTTCAAGACTCGAATAAGAAACAAACAATGTTATATTTTTCGAATGTAAAAATGTTTTATTCAACTTTAAATTGTTAATTTAAACTTTGCTGCTTTTGAAGTGGCTTGTACAATATTAAAATGACATTATTTATTAAATCAAGTTATATTCAATAACTAATTAGCAACTACGCTTAAATATATATCTGTCTCAATGTGCTCGTTAAAGATACATCAAAGTGAAGCTCATCAAACTTAAAAATAGACTAATCTCCGTTAGCACTAAAATATCAAAATTTCTTTTTTAATGCTTCTTCTTACGCCTGCCCGTTTTACCAGCTGAAGTGCTTGCAGCATCTTGCTCGGGCACCACCACTGTACCACCCACAATTTCATCCTTTAGATCAGAGTCGGCAATCTTGCTTTGGGCCTGCATATAAAACATAATATCGCGCAACTGCTCTTTCACATCATTCAACTCAGCTTCACGTGCTTCCTTGTATTCTTTGTATTGTTTTTCCAGTGCGGCATATTTTGTTTGCCACGAGCTATGATTGCTTTGTAGAGTTTTCGAGAATTCACTCTCTTCAGCGAGCTGCTTTTGGACTTCTTTTAATCTGGAAAATATACAAATTTTATAATGTAGGTTAAAATTTTGGGTTCCAAAATGCACTTACTTTGTTGTATTTTGTGCCAATTTCCGTTCCAATACTTGCTTCTCTTTGGTCAGAGTTTGCACTTTCTGTTCCAAAGCATTCACTTTGCTGCTGTCGCTATCAGCACCCGCTTTAAAGTCACGCCACTCCTTTTCCAAATGATCCATGCGATCTTCGTAGTACTTGCGCTGTGTATCCAATTGTGATGTGAGTAAATATGTAAATTCCAATTGCATTGAATCGATCTTCTCTTCACCCTCATCATTGGCAGTTGCCACCAATTTGCCATCAGTCTTGTTTTGAAAGAGGCGATGTACGAAGTTATCACCAGCATAGTCCCAAACGCTCGATGTGCCTAATTGCATGGCGAAAGTATGATTGGTAGCACGATAATGGGCAGCAGCATGACCACCTTGATAACGACCACAACCGACATGTCCACAAATCAAGCATATCCATAATGAATCTGTGCCTTCACATTCCATACAAACAGAGTTTTCGAGTAATTCGGGTGTTTGAACATGGCGACAGACAGGACAAGTGGAGTCACCCCATTTGATTAGGCAATTGGCGTGAAAGGCATGATTACAGAGTATGGTCAGTACACCATCCACGCTTTCGTCCATACGCTCCAAGCAAACTAGAGGAGAAAAATAAGGGTAACATATTAGTGTCTGTTATTATTTATTTACGGCGGAGCTCTCGTCCCGAAAATGCTATCAGCTATTACGTCAAGAACGGTAAAGATGAGGAGTCGATTCAGCACTTCGTTTTTCGGTGCCTTGGACTTTAATCAAGGCGACTGAGAGTTCTGAGAGCACAGTGTTTGACAGTCAGGAGTGAGGGAGTCTCGCGCTCTTTTTTAAGTTTCTATGGGAGAATAATTGGTTTAAGAAACAATTCTTGAATGGGCGAATGTGCCACCTACTCAGAGCATTCACAATGGATTTACACTGTAAATTTTACAGGAACAGGACTTTTAGTTGTGGAAAGTTAGAGACCCTAAAAGTACTACCCAAAAAGTAGAGTTTTGGCTTATATGTAAGAAACCAGTTGTTAACAGCACTCCAACCTTCCAGTTTTCGTTTGTGACCTCCTCTACCCCTCGCTTTCGTTATGACTTTGTCAAAAAGTTTTAAGACCGTCATGTCATTGTTGTTGCTGTTGTATTAACTATGGGTAGCCCTGCCTAAATTGTCATCAATGTCCTTCTAGTGGAAGTCGTCGGAAACGAGCAGTTTTCACTCGGTTGGACCAGAGTGAAATGGGTGTTAGAAGAGTAGGCTCCGAAGAGCAGGTGAATAAATGATTGGTATTGTGTGAAGATGAGGCGCAGGCCGGACATTCATACGGCATGTTGGAGTTAAGTAGGAGTTTAATCTGCTACAATATCTGGAACGTAAATGAGGCAGAATGACCCTTGTATTTCGAGAGAGATGACGTTCCTCCTCAGCGACAAGGGGTTGTTGTTGTTAACAGCAAAAACACTCCACGAAGGCTTTGGGTGCTGTAATTTGCAATACAGCGCTCACTGGACGGGACTCAATAAAGGAGCCAACAGACCGTATGGATGTGCTCAAGGGCCTGCCTGTGAACCTTTGGATCAAACGGCGATATTACTAGGAACCGGATCACATTATAGTGCTTGCGTAGATGTGTCCTTATGAGCCTAGGAGGCGACGCTAACTTAAGCACTTGTCTGTTTGGATGACGGTTAGATTGGCTCTCGATTATAGTTATGTAAACATTTAAGGTTGTTGGACGGCTAGTCGAGGTCATGACAAAACAGGGGTAAGCAGCAGGGTCCTCGGTTTGTTTGCCAACCTTGAATATGTCAGAGTATAGTTGTTTTTATATATAAAAATACCTGGACAATTAGGTAACTCTGTATGACCAGCTGGTGGCACACCATCTCCGCCACGTTCGATTTCCGAAACCCAAACAGCATGGCAGAGTGAGTCGGGTTCAAGTAAATTATAGGAGGCGCCATTGTAAGACTGATAGAATTCCAAAGCCGCGGTATTTGAACGAAATCTGTAAGTATTTTCAAATGTTTAGTGAGCAAAGTCCATTTCAAAACTTTTTCCCAATAACTTACTCTAATATGACCATAAACTGATTAGGACTACCATCGCGAACAATGCGTATATGACGTATCGCCGATTGGCAGGGTGCAACAAATCCCATCAAGTCATGACAGCTGACACTTGCAGGCACAGCTAGGAGACAAAGCATATCGGATGGGCCCTCTTTAAGCTCCTTGCGCTCACTGTGGTTGTTAATTAATAAAGTGGAAGTTAAATAGAAAATTGGGTAAATTAAAAACTGTACTTACTTTTTCTTGTACAAATGCACAATACCATTGGTCACCTCAGGATTACCAGAGTAGAAACCAATCTCTTTGGGAAACTCCGGCGCACATTGTCCTTCCTCCAGCGGTGTAGCCTCACGTGAACCACTGGCTGTTGCACGGAATTCTCGTCTACGTTCGCCGCTCATTTCCGGTCGAGTAAATGCCCCACCAGTTGCTGTTTGCTCCTCTTCCTCGCTTGCCCACAAACGATTTGTGTATGTTTCAATTACAATTTCACTTGATTGTCTCAGGCCACGATCGCGTTCGCGCTCCTTTAGCATGCGCGGATTGGTGGGATGTTCGGCAGCTGTTGCACCAGCCTCTGCATACAAATAAGTATTAATATATATTTATTTATTTATTTATAGACATTTGTTGCAGCGCTTGGCTTCTACTCACCAAAATCCTCACTGAGTTGTGGTTCGATTTCGATTTTGATGACGCACAATGATACCTGATTAGGCATTTGTTGTTATTGCTGCCTTATGTTGAACAATGTTGGCGCTTGGACGTCCTTAATCTTGAAAAAAAGATAATTTACCAAAGCAGCCGAAGTGTTCTTCGGAAAGAACGTCCTTCCAGTTTTCACAAATTTCTTTGTTTGAAATGTAGACTTTTCTTTGCTGCAACTTTTTCTTCTTCTATTTGTGTCGTGCTATATTTGCACACTTCGTTTATTATTTGTTTTTATTTTTCATAGCAATTTTACAGCCGAAAAATCCAAATTTGTCTGCTTTTGTTTAGAAAATACGCAAATCTCCAAAGGAAAACAGTACGAATAATTTTTAGACGTCAGATTTTGCCCTCAGCATCAGCTGATGTGTCAGTGTTGCTTATTGCCCGTTTATCTTGTATTCACCAGTGCTATCTACCGGTAGATGGCGCCGTGTTTAGTAAGATTTTAGATTTATGGCAATTTGAAAACTTGAAAGCATGACAAATGTAATCAAACCATGTGAAGGTTCTGTTCAAACTCACCACCTCGAATTCCGAAGATTTTCGACAATCCTGGGGGACGGGAGTTACTGGATTATCTCTTAGATATCGTCTGAAATGGGACGGCTCGTTATGCATAATCCGAAAGCGAAGACTATATTTTATTTTTGTCAAGAGATATTTCAACTCAGAAAGGTGCTCTGCACATAAATATCATGGGCCATGCCCCAATTTTGGGATCGTACCCGCTAAAATTTTTTATACCTCTCCTGGTATTTGGGATCGGGACTCCCCGGGCTTTCTGCTCATCCGACATACCCTGCGAGGAATGGGAGAGGACGGATCGGTGTCCCGCTACTGATAAGGGTTCGAAGTTAGACGGCAGAGTTGGAGGATGGGTTTATTCAAGGATCTGGACCTTGAGCTCTCTTCCAGACTACCTGATTATTGCATCGTCTTCCAGGCTAAAGTCTTCGCAATCTTCAATGCCGCGGCCTGGATAAGTAAACACGCTATCGGTGAGGTTACCGTTATTTTCCGCGACAGACAAAGCGGTCATCAAAGCTCTTGGCTCTTATTCGTACAACTATGAACTGACGCTCAGTTGTTGTGGATCTCTACAAGATATGGCTAAACAGAACCGCGTGAACCTCACATGGGTCCCGGACACAGGGACATTGAGGGAAACTGTAGGGCGGACCAACATGTCTCGCAGGACACGATCAAGCAGGTTCTTCGGGATAAAGAGCGCTTAGGTATGCTGTTTGGTAGGCACGCAGAAACAACAAAGTTGTTTGATCAAAATTTACATCGACAGGCATTCACTCTGGGTCGGTAAGTTTCTTCGCCAGTTCCGGCCCGGTGAATTGGAGACAAAGCTCCCTGATGGTCTAAAGAGGTGGGCCGCTAATCATCGGAATGGACGACAGGCGTCGGTAAACTCTGCAACTTTTTCTGGGTTTTCACCAAGTGAAATCTGACAATATCACCGATTAAATCTAATGCTAGAATCTTTACGACATGGACGCGCCCAATGAGAAACCAGTTAGACAATTACGTTGTTGGCATTAAGCTACCAACTGTCAGCCATTTAAAGTTATTGGGGGTGACGTTAACACTCTCTCAACACTAACTGGGCGTGGCTACAAATCTGCCAAAATACCGCTATCAGAATTGCTATGGGTTGTCTCCTCATGCTCCGGAGTCGTATCTTCATCAAGAGGCTAAATTGTTCAATGTTAAAAAGCATGCGGAAATGCTGAGCAAGCAGCAGCTCCTTCTGAACTGCCACAAGCCAGGACACCCAAACCGCAGCTTTTGGACACAGACCCGCCCCTAGAGAAATAAGGAAACAACTCTGTAAGCACTATGATGAGATTCGGTATCATATTACTTTACCGTCTGATCTGCGGAGCCAAAAGTGGGCTTTACCCGACATCCACACTGAGTCGGTTGTCAGGCCTCGGCCTTCGAAACCCATTCTAAGAAGCCCGGAATAGCTGAAGAAGAACGCACCTTACCAAGAGAGTCTAGAGTCAGTCTTGCCCAATTTCGGTCTGGATACTTTAATAGGTAAAACTCTTACTTATCCAGACTAAACAACAGCATTTCAGGCAGATGCCCTTTAAGAGTAACACTAGCTCTGTCTTTGAGGGATTCACTTTGCGCCCCCCGGTCTCCGCCCATCCACTCAGCTTTCTTAGTAATGCCAGGATAATTCCACTGATCACGTTAGTGCACATACCCGATTCTAGTAGTACTAGGTCGTTTGCGTCGGCAACCACTTTAACTCTATTCCTATATGTAGCTCAATATATGAGTCGCCATTGCCGCACACTGCTTTCAAAATGTATTGCTGTAGCAATGTATGTATCTTTGGATAACAGTCAACATAATGTACGCCAATTGCCCATGCCAGCCTATCTTGACGCCATCGCTGCTTGTCGACCTCGTCCTTCCGACGCGTCGTTCGACTCGGTATTCGTATTTATCATATCGTAGACATTATTGTTGCCATCAACATCGTTACTGTTATCGGTAATTGTTGTTGCTGTTATTGCACCGCATCAATTACCTTTCGTATTTCTGCCCTTGCTCTGATATTCTGTTTTCGCTTCTGTGTGTGGGTGTGTGTGCGAGAGGCCATAAAATTATGTTTTATACTCAGTTGTGTGATTGGAGCAGGGGATGATAAAGTCTCGCATAATGGGTTGTGGTTCACAGAGGAATGGTAATTGCAATCAGTTGAACTCAGTACTTTCGAGTGCATTCTTTACTGGAGGGTTTGATCAAAAGTCTCTGACCGACATTAAGTGTGGCATGCTTGAAGTGTACTCCAAGTAGGCACGAAACGAAGAGCTTATATCCTCTTGAATCAAAGTCTTGTCGAGCACAAGATCCTTGTTTGCCTTTGTCCGGACCTCGGAAGAAGCTCCATACCATTGCTGTGGAAGTAATTGGATAAAGAAGACCACGCAAAAAATATGGTCCTGCAGAAATATTGGAGGTTTTCCACAGGATCGCTTTAAGGTCGAATGCAACGTAGGTCGAGAAGAAGCAGACAGAATGGTGTATTATGTTCGTAGACAATTTTACCAAGAATGAGACACGTTTCAAGTTTTGGGACGAACTCCCAACCGGAGATGGACCTAAGATCCATCATGGTCGAAGGCAAGACCGATTATCTGCTGAATCTCTCGGCTGACATTATTCTTGATCAGGGATGTGATATGTGGGCTTTTCCTACCAATATTGGTAGGTTTTTTTTCCTGTTGGTAGAATGGTAGAATGACTTGAAATTTGGTAGGCTTTTATCTTCGTTCAAGTAAAGTGAAATTTTTCAAAGGTCACGCCTCATTCTCGTGATCCTGAAGGAAAGGGATTTAAGAGTGATCTTTTCCGATACTGCAATGCTCCGTTGAACAGTGTGCAAAGCCTTTATTGCATTGATATCCGCTGAAATGAGTATGGACCTACTATGAAGCCAAACTGAGCCCTGGCCCAATAAAAGCGTCACAATATCTCTTGTAGTCTTTTTTAACATTATTTGATGAAACTCGATTCTACGATCTGGCAACTCAGAAAAAAATGTTGATGCAGTTAAAAAAATATTTGTAGGATTAAGGCCATTTTGGTAAGTTTTCAGTAAGGATTTTGGTAGAAAAAAATTCCAAAGTGGCAACCCTGTTCTCGATGTTAAGTTTCCCATTATTCGAAGTCTTTCAAAATTTGAAATTAGCAACTGTGGTGACGGGCCTGCTTCGTTTGGCCTTTGGTAATCTCGAAACCCACTTTTTCGCTCCTTTTTAATATCGGAAGGGATAGCGCTCATGTGTCTCTTCTAAGCTTTCAAATGTAGGATACAGTTTCATTCCTCTAATAAATTGCGCTGACAACTGGCTGTACAGTTCTTGTTTAGACACAAATTTAGACTCCCTTACTACTTGTTTCCTTTCTTCTTTTTCCACCAACAAAAGCAGTGTTGAATAGTCTTCTTCTTCAACATGCCACTTCTTGCATTACATCCTGTTTGGCTTGCTTCGTCACACAGTAGAATCGGCTGGATGGTCGTTTACAATCGCATGGCTTCTTGTTGAATGCATACCAGCACATAGCCAACCAAGTTCGGGTTCGGCAACATTTAACAACAACAACAACAACAACACACCAACGAACAACGGTTTACAGCAACACCGTAAAGTAGCGTCGTTAGTCAACAAGCGTATTTCAGTGGTTTAACGGTACTCTAGCACGGAGCATAGCTGACAGTTACTATTGGTGCGGCATTGTTTTTGGACGTGAGACTATAGTACAGCTACGCGTATAACGGTAAATGACGAAAATTCGTGTTTAAAGAGGAGGAAGAAGCAACGTGTGGAGGACGAAGGATAAAAGAGCGCACTGAAAAATGTTGCGTGCAAAAAAAGTTGTTTGTTGTAAGTTGTTGTAGTTGTGTTGTGGTTTATATTTTATTTTACAAGTGTATAAGTTACTGACGCGTCATGGAAGTACCGTTAATACCAACATATGTATGTGAAAATCTCGGGAAGAAGAAGAGGAGTGGGCGTGAAAGTTTTTGTGAATGAGTGATTTGTGTAGTAAACTTTTGCTGTGTCTGATTTGCCAGAACGGATACGAAAGAGAGAAGAGAAAAAAGTTCAAACAGTAAAAAAGTAAAAAAAACAACAAAAATTTGCAAATACAAAAGGAAGCAACAGTCAATACTGATTGTGCTCACTACTAAGGACATAGCAGCTTGCTGTTGTTGTTGTTGTTACTATTTTGTTTTGTTGCGCTTAATTAGGTTCGTAGTAGAAGTAATAAAACAACAACAACAACAACAACAACAAAAGCTAAACAAAATGAAAACCATCAAAGACAGACACAAAAACAAGCGATAAAACAAGTGATTAAAGCAAAAAAAGATTTAAAAAAATACCGTTAACTGCAGTGAATTTGAGCAAATGAGTCAAACAGCGGGAGTGAGAAGAGGGTGAGTAAATAAATATCGTAAATGAGTATGCAAATGAAAGCAGTTAACTTTGATATTTACTCTTTGCTCATTGTTTGCTTGTTTTTTTTTTTAACTTTTGTAAAGTTTAAATAATTAAAACACAAACTTCATTAATTTGTTAATTAACAAATTACAAAAGGAAATTAGAAATTCACACAGAAGCGTAAGCAAACCAGTAGCAAAGCTCAAAAGCAGCACAGGAAGCGCGCCAGCGATTGAAAAAAGGAAAGGTGAAGCAAAAAACGGAAAGCAGCGAAGTGTGCGGGGTGCGGATGACGTTGCTGTCGTAAATATGAAGGTAATGATGGTACACATGAAGCAGAACAGGAAAAACAAAATTCGAGTAGGAAGTGCGAAGGTTGTTAGCAGGTGTGGGGTGGCGAAAACAGGTGCAGTTGCGTGTTCTAGTTGGTTGATGATGTGTGGGAGGTCGGAAGCGCAAAAAGTTGAACGAAAGAAAATTAGTTGAAGCATAGAGCAGATATAGACTGAGTAGCGGCAAAGAGAGGGTGAAACGAAACTCATTACATTAATGCAGACTCAAGTAAAAAATAAGTAAGGGAGTCTAAGTTCGGGTAAAATAAACATTAAATACCCACCGGTAGTTTTCATATGACTTTCGAAATATTCCATTTCGGAAGCGATTTCGTCCAATTACATCAGGAATACTCCCTATTATGCAACAGTTTTATCGCTCTACCGTAATCAGTTTAAAAGTTATGAACCGTGAATTTTTAAAATATGCCTCCCTGAAAAGTGGGCGGTGCCACGCCTACTTTTAAAAATTTATCAAAAAATCAGAATAGAATAACTAGGAAGATCATCCTACCAAACTATATCATTTTAGCCATTTCAGCTACCGAATTATGTCAATTTTGGTGATTTTCGAAGTTTTCGATATCGAAAGCGGAGCCATGTCCACTTTAAAAAATTTATGGAAAAATCATAAGAGAATCCCCCTCGCCTATAAAATTATATCATTTTACCCATTTCAGCTACCGAGATACATACTATGTTAATTTATGTGATTTTCGAAATTTTCGATATCGAAACAGGGGGCGTGGCTAGCATCCGATTTTCAATAGCAACCTATCTTGGCCAGAAAGTAACCTGTATAAAATATTTCAAACAAATATCTCAATTTTTACTCTAGTTATCGTGTACACGGACAGACGGACGGACATGCCTTAATGAACTTTTTTTTTCCAACATAAGAATTTTTATATATGGAAATCTATATCTATCTCGATTATTTTGTGCCGTTACGTAGTACCGTTATCTGGACTTTGTACTAGTACTAGTACGCTGGGTATAAAAATTAAAAAGTAAGAAAACCTGAGTTCAATGAAAATCGAACTTAATATACTCAGTTGTCATCATTATAAGCAGTCGATTTGTCTTTAGCGGAGAAAAGTACGTCAGTTATGGTCGGTGTTAGTGTTAACTTATGCCAATTTAAAAGACAAAAGCACGACCTGACCGTCCTGGAAACAACTCTGTTGGTGATATTTTCCGGATCGACTCCTTCTTGGAGTGCGCAATAGCTTATATCCCACATGCATGAAGACTGGTTGATGTTGTCTTTATTGCCAAAATGGTTTAGATGGAATGGGTAATTTTGTAAGAAGGCCTTACAGAATCTGTTTGGTCGTTTTAGTGAGACGCAAACAAAGTATTGAGCTTGGAAGCTTCTGTGAACAAAGGGGGACATACATATATGTATATTTGTATATCCGGAATATCTCGGGAACCGCTTGACCGGTTTGGATGAAATTTTGAATATAGATAGTATGATTGATTCTAAGACTACCCACTTGAAGTCGTCACTTGGGGCGGTTTACAGGGTTGCCACCTATCTCAATATTTTTAAATCATGGAGCAAGATATGCCAATATGGGTATCAAATGTAAGGTATTTTTGGCGACGTACTAACGCAAATATTTTCAAGTATGGTTGCCGCCCAGAATTACCATTTTACCGTATTATATTTGTATATTTTGGGGTAATTTTGGGATCATATTTGGATTATTTTAGGATCATTTTGGGATGATTTAGGGGTCACTTTGGGATCATTTGGGGGCTATTTTGAGATCATTTTGGGTTCAATTTTGGATTATTTTGGAACAATTTTGGGGTCAATTTCGGATCATTTTGGGATCATTTTTGGATCATTTTAGGGTAATTTTGGGTATAATTTCGGATCCTTTTGGGAAGATTTAAGGGTCTTTTAGGGGTCGTTTTGGGATTATTTTAGGATTATTTTAGGATTATTTTGGGATTATTTTGGGGCTATTTTGGGTTTGTTTTGAGATCATTTTGGGTTCAATTTTGGGGTCATTTTCGGATCATTTTGGGTACATTTAAGGGTCTTTTTGGGGTAATTTTGGAATAATTTTGGGTTCATTTTGGGATCATTTTTGGATCATTTTGGGATTATTTTGGGATAATTTTTGCGTCGTTTTGGGTTCAATTTAAGGGTCTTTTAGGGGTCGTTTTGGAATCATTTCAGCATTATTTTGGGGTTGTTTTAGGATCATTTTGGATAACTAAAGTTAGCGCTAAATTGATAGCACCGAGGAAGCTCGGTCTCCCAGGTACTTACTTTAACAGCAGCAAACTGTCTATTTCCTCTAACACAGCCAAAGTACTACTGTCTATTTAGTTTCGAAGATAAGGCTATTTAAACGAGGTTAACTTTGACTTTTTCGCTGAAATGGCTTTATATATTTCTTGCAGAAATACTGACCAAAACATTCTGTTATGAATTTTTTAAATAAAAGTTTGCGTGGTGCTGAACCAACTTGGCTACTTTTCTCTCATGCAAATACTACAAAATCTCAAATTTTGATATGTTATCTTAAAGGAAGCCTTAGTTGAGATTTAAAATAGATATTTGTAAAATTGTTTTATCGAAAAGTGGGCG